>CM071721.1:24269165-24289941 GCA_036630335.1 Physaria fendleri | reverse complement strand
CCCAACAAACCTGACCCTATAATTACAAAATATACATCTAACCATATCTAAGTACATAAATATTTTAGTGTTTATTTAGTATTAAGTTTAGAAAAATTAGGGTTTAACATGGTTTTAAAATATAAAAAAAAAAATTTAAAATTTAAGCATTTTACTCCAAACCCGTTCACATAAATTTATTGCAAAAAATACAGTATATTTTGTTATATTTCATATTCGTAATGACAGTTTTGAACTGCAATTTTTTTGCCAGAAAACATAGAAGCGTAATTTTTTTTAACCAAAAAATATGGAATACAATTTTCTTGTCAATAATTTGAACCACATTTTTCTTGTCAAAACCACGATTTTTTCGCAAGAAAAATAGCGAACCAGTATTTTTCCACAAAATATGAAAACGTGATTTTTTGCCAAAATAACTATGGAACCACAATTTTTCTGCTGAATATGAATACAGTTTTCTCTTAAAAAATATAAAACCGTGATTTTCACCTTAAAAACGGAATCAGAATTTTCCCTGGCAATGAACACAACTACATGTTATCGGTAGAAAATATAGTATATCATTTTTCTGCCAAAAATACGTAACGATATTTTCATATCTCTAATTAGTATATTTCTATCTAAATACGAATCTACATGTTTTCCTTCAAAAATTAGTACAACATTTTTCCGCCCAAAATACAGAACTAAACTTTCTCACAAAGAAGTATGGCTGGTAGTTTTCCGTCACAAAATAGTTCCCATTTTTTCGGCTAAAACCTTGGTTGTGCAATTAATTTATTATAATATTTAAAATTGAATATAGTTTTTAAATAATGGATTAATATGTTTTAAATTAATATACCAGGTTAAAAAAGGTTTTTAAGAGCATCTTCAATGGGAACTTCAAATTTGAAGTTTTTATGAAAATTTTCCAATGGTTCAACTTCAAATAACCTTCAAATATTTTATATTTTGCACAATAGTCCTTGATGTTATTTTTAATATATTAAAATCATTAAAAAAATATTTTATATTTTGCACAATAGTCCTTGATGTTATTTTTAATATATTAAAATCATTAAAAGTTTCAAATATTTATATTATAACCAATACTAAATTTATAAATTATTTTAATATAACATAAAAAAGTAAATTACATAAATTAAATATAAAAATAAATTATTCAACAAAAATAATTTGATCCTAATCCTCCTAGATAACCAAAATATTGTCCATAGAAATTTGGTTTGATCGGATGTTTTTGTCATTAACGGGTAATACTATCAACGATGGAGTCTAAATCTTTTAGCACTTTCATAAAAAATAAAAAGCCAATTTTGACTTCGAATTGCATTGATTGACCATATATGTGATCAAAAAAATTATTTTAGAATTATTTTAATATTTAGGATTATTTTATTTTAAGTTTTTTTTTGTTTTTGATGCCATTTTATTTTATAATGTTTTATTTTACTTTTAAATATACTATTATTGTTAAAAAGTTATTAAATTATTTAAAAACACTTAACTATATTATAAATTAAATAAAATATTAAAACTAAAAAACTATTAAACCTAGTTTTGAATAATTTAGAAAGAAATAAAATGGTTATAGAAAAGACAATGAACTTTAATAAAATAACATATAACATATATGAAAAATAAAAACACTAGCATATATGGAATATGTTTAATAACTTTAATTATATGTAATGTTTGTAACATATTGAATGGAATCATACATTCCATATTACTGAAGGTATGAAAACAAATATAAAAATATTTTGATTATACTTTATTTGTAATAAATAGATAATTATAGGGACTAAAACTTCAAACAATGGCGGACCTAGACGAGATTAAGAAGGTGTTCAAAAAAAAAAAAATATCAAGTCTGCTGTGGGTATTGAACCCTTCACCTCCAAAATTAAGGTGTTCAACTTACACCATTAAGCTAATTCTACTTGATGAACAATATATAAATTAAGTAATTTATAATTTCTTAAATGTTCAAGTGAACACCCATCACAAAGAGTAGGTCCGCCGATGACTTCAAATATGAAGTTGAATTTAGAGAACTTCAAAATTTAAAGTTTTGAAAAATATGAAGTTGAATTTAGAGAACTTCAAAATTTAAAGTTTTGAAGTTGTTGTTGGGGTGAAAAAAACTTCAAATTTGAAGATTTAAAGTCATGGTTGGAGATGCTCTAATAAATAAGGATTGATTAGATTTGAGTTTAAGAGCATCTCCAAGACAAACTTCAAATTTGAAGTTTCCATGAAAATTTTCCAGTGCAACTTCAAACCAAACTTCAATTATTTTATATTTTGCATAATAGTCCCTAATGTTATTTTTAATATATTAAAATCATTAAAATTTTAAAATATATATATTATAACCAATCAAGCAAAGAAATTGGCTCTAAAAAAAATTGGGAGATGATCAGATATTGCTAAAAGATTTAGACTCCATCGTTGATAGTAATACCCGTCTTTCTATCCGAAAAACCACATAATAGTCCCTAATGTTATTTTTAATATATTAAAATCATTAAAATTTTAAAATATATATATTATAACCAATCAAGCAAAGAAATTGGCTCTAAAAAAAATTGGGAGATGATCAGATATTGCTAAAAGATTTAGACTCCATCGTTGATAGTAATACCCGTCTTTCTATCCGAAAAACCAAGAATCATACAAAAAAGGAGAATTCAAAACCAATAACTACAACAAGAACATCCAATCAAACCAAATTTCTATGGACAATATTTTGGTGATCTATGAGGACCAATATCATATTTATCGGAATTTTAGAATTATTGTAATATTTAGTATTATTTTTTTTGTGTTTTTTTGTGTTTTTTAATGTCATTTTATTTTATAATATTTTATTTTAATTTTTTTAAATATAATATTATTGTTAAGAAATTTATTGTATTATTTTTAAAACAATTAAGTATGTTATAAATTAAAGAAAATATTAAAACTAAAAATATATTAAAACCTATTTTTGAATCATTTTACCTAGACAAAATAATGTGGTTATTAAAAAGAAAATAAAATAGCATATGAAAAGATATATACGTTCACGTTTGTAATTAGCTATACGAAGTAATACATTCCTCATGAAAATGAAGACATTCTATATTACGAAATGGAATCTATTTAATAACTTTAATTAGCTATATCGTATTGAAGCATACATTCCATATTATGTTTTATTTGTAATAAATATATAATTATAGGGAGTAAAAAATAAAGACTTCAAATTTTAAAGCTAACTTCAAATTTGAAGTTGGATTTGAAGAACTTCAAAATTTGAAGTTTTGAAGTTGTTATTGGAGAGAAAAAAACTTCAAATTTGAAGATTTGAAGTCATGGTTGGAGATACTTTAAAAGAGTTAGGCCCTGTTCGTTTCCTCATCCGGAAGATTTTTTCCAATTTTTTCCATAAATGGGAATGATTTAAATTTCTGTTTATTTTCTATTTTCCAATACATTAAAAAATATTTTTAATATACTTTTTAAAGTTTTAGAAAAATAAATTATATTGTTTAATAAAGTAAAAATAAACTTATTACAAGCATAAGGAAATAATTATTTTTTAAAAATAATTTTTAAAAATAAAATAATTTTATGAATAACAAATTGACAATTAATGATTTGTAATATAATTTAAATAATTAAATAGTATTTTTTGAATAAAAGCAAACCTTCTTTGGTCATTTTCAATTAATAGCTTCCAGATATTTTTACAAACGCAAAAACGAACAAAGTTACATCCAGACGTTGCATCTGGATGCAAATGCCAGATGCATAAACGAACAACATCTAACATCTGCATCCAGATACTAACATATGCATTTGCATCCAGATGTAGCGTCTGGATGAGGAAACGAACAGGGCTATAGAGATAAACTACCAAAGGGGAGAAGATTTCTAAGCTAAAACCATAATAAGCAAGCAAAATTTGTGGAGCTTTTAAGGTGAAGGTAAACAGAATGAGCAACATTGGAGATGGATGTAAAGAGGAATCACTCATGACAAACTGTTAGGATAATCTGAGATATGTCATAATGAAGGTACTATTCCCATTAGTCTCAACCCTAGGTTCCATAACCCCAAGTTAGACTAAATGGTTGGTTCGTCCCACACAGACTAGTATCTTTAGTCTCACATATAAATAATTTACTTAATTATACATTCCCAAAGATTTTAAGTTCACATTACAAGATTCAGCTTTTCAAGTCTTAAAACAAAAAATGCTAGAAAATCAGTTTTTAATATAATACAGCACAACAAAAATCGTCCCATCCCGAACGTACTTTTGAGGTTGCAGCAAAAGACCACCAACTAGACCCATGGGTTATCCTGCCTCCCTTCCACAGACTTGCCTTTCCCTGCAAGATGAGCTCGGGTAAGTAATCGAAATTACTTAGTGAGTGAATTATCTAACCACCCAATCCCCATATGCATATGCAAGACAATAACTTCACAAGCATATCAAACAACACACACAATAGGTGAAGCAATAAAATAGCATCACCTGACTCAATAAACTAACACAATTCAAACAATTCTATAAGTCATAGTTCCTTACTATGCTTATAGACATACAACCAACCCATCCATAGAAACTCATCTCATGAGTCTCAGCAAAATAAAACAACTACTTTCAGATCCTAACCGTATTCCCCTGCGCCACACTGAGAATGGATGGCGAGTCACATTTCTCCGGATGACTTACATACGGCACATCACAACAGGTTTCCAGCCATCGTAAGGGGGTACCAAGGCCTTCCTTGGATGTTTAAAGACTCAACCTCTAAGACTTACAACCTGCTTACGAGATCAAATCTTTTATTACAACGACACAACAACTTAAAATACAAGTCACTTACAGGTCTAGACTTACAAACAACTAGACCACAATACTCAAGCAAGAGCAAACAAGCAATCAATCAAGATCCATGCTTTCTTACACATATAGAGATCAAGAAATCTATATGAAAACTTAACATATAATAGCATTAAAACAACATGCTAATTCTAATCACAATTGAACACTATCAAGTAATCACCACACAAATATGCTATCATGATTCATCATATATCATTCAACCAACAATTGTAACAATTCAATGATATACTATCATTAATCAACTTTCAATAACACTTTCATGTCTAATTATTAGGGTACAAGGAATTGACAATGAATGCTCAGTTGAATTAATTTAGGTTTATAAGATATAACAAGATTTAACCTTTAATTCCAACCTTGAAAAAAAAAACCTTTAATTCCAACAAAAGCAAGATTAAGTCATATTATACCTTATACAACATTCTTAAGATAACTTATGCATTCACTCAACTTCTTACTTTCACCCTAACAATTCAAACAATTCTAAGCATTAATTTTACATTTTACAACCTCAAAAAATACCATTTCTCAATAGCTTATTTAAATAAGCTAACATGCTCATGCCTAAGAGAAAATTCACCCTTGTTTCCAAGAGTTCAAAGTCAACATGATATGATCATAACATAACACTATCATGCTCCACAAAATTCAATCTCAACAATATCACAAGGATACTACTTTATAACAACATCTAGCATGATTTAACATAATTTATGAATTTATCACACAATATTCACAAATTAAATCATAAATCAACCAAACAAGTTCATCTAGTTCATCAATGCATCGTACTAAATTTTTAACTCTAATTTAGCATGCCATACTATGAACCATAATGATCAAACACACAAGATCATGAAAAAATGCTAAAATTAATGCAATATTCACAAACAATCAGCCGATCATGATATAACCTAGCAAACTTTTTCTAGATCATATCCACACCAACAAATCACAAGATCTATGTGATCTAAACCCATCCCCGAGCTCAAAGAACCACAATCTTGCTAAAAACAGAAAGATTAGAAAATCCACTCACACTTCACTTAAAATCGGAAGTTCTAATTACTTGGCTCTTTCCTTGCAAATTTGTTTGGATCTTGTTAACGCAAATGAATTCACAACCAAAGCAAACTCTACTAAGACCGATATACTTCAAGATAAATCCAATCTGATTCAAGATCTGAGAATTCCAGATTAAGAAATTCGAAACTACAGCTTAAAAGAAAGAAACACAAACAATACTTGATCAAGATCGCACTAGAACTCGGATCAAACAGCACTCAACAATCGATTTAGCTCTTGACAAATCACGACCGTTTCTGCCTTGTTCTCATCGAATCACCTCCGCACCAAGAATCTCTCCAAAAGCTCAATCTCCACGTTGTAGTCCCATCCCTTTTTTAATCATGTGCCTGCAACTCAGATCGTTGGATCTCTTGAGCTAATCTCCACCGTCCAATCTTAACAACCTGCTATAATCTTTTTAACAGTCTGTTAAACCAACTAAATCATGAAATAACTCCTTAACCTACCGGTCAACGTACTAAGACCGATATACTTCAAGATAAATCCAATCTGATTCAAGATCTGAGAATTCCAGATTAAGAAATTCGAAACTACAGCTTAAAAGAAAGAAACACAAACAATACTTGATCAAGATCGCACTAGAACTCGGATCAAACAGCACTCAACAATCGATTTAGCTCTTGACAAATCACGACCGTTTCTGCCTTGTTCTCATCGAATCACCTCCGCACCAAGAATCTCTCCAAAAGCTCAATCTCCACGTTGTAGTCCCATCCCTTTTTTAATCATGTGCCTGCAACTCAGATCGTTGGATCTCTTGAGCTAATCTCCACCGTCCAATCTTAACAACCTGCTATAATCTTTTTAACAGTCTGTTAAACCAACTAAATCATGAAATAACTCCTTAACCTACCGGTCAACGCAGTTAAAACAAAGTCAAACAATTTGACACACAACAATCTCCCCCTTTTTAACTGAGATTGATCAATCAAGCAACAATTGTTCAAACAACTCTCAAACAACCAAAAGCTAGCAATAGCAATACACAGTCTCAACAGACCATTACAAAATACAAACACTTAGTTTGATCAAATTAAACTCGACAAACAACAAAAATAAACTTCACATAAGCTCCCCCTTAACCTGAGACTCTTCACAACAACTTGTAACTTGACTTCACAGTCTTAATCAAAACACAGCAACACAGCAACACAGACTTAGTAACAGCAACACAGCATCTTCAACAAATCATGAATTAACAACCAGCAAATCATGAGTTATTTCGTTTCCGATTCCTCTCATAGTCTCCCCCTGCTTGATTGACAATATCAGTTAAAAACAATTGAAAAGCATTAAATTCAAATAAAGAACAATTATTCAAAATGAAACCTGCACAGTGCTCAGCCATTTGATTGAGAATGGACATGACGTGATTGATATCAGCTTCCATGGACTCCCCTAACTTGTGAGCAGATGAATGAGATGCATGAGCTTGAACATTATCCTTGGAAACACGAATATCCACTTTGAACTCCTTTGGTCCTTGTTCTTTGAAGTCTGACTTTCTGAGAGGAATTGGCCTTTGAAATTCAAGAACTTTGGTAATAAGGGAAGGAAAGGGCAGAATCTTTTTGCGTTTTCCTGCTTTAGCTTTGGCTTTCTTAGCCACTTTAGCAACTTGATCATAAATGATTTTTCCGAGATTGAATTCCTGTTTCCTCCATATTTTGTAGCACAACATCATTCGGTCTCTTGTAACTCTTGTTATATTTGAAGAAGGCATCCAGTTGTAACAGCAGAGATTATAAAGACTACTCAGTGCAGGAAGCAGATATTTTGGCTCAAACCCTTCCCATTTGGTGAGCCTCTGATTGGTAACCATCTCAATCACCGAATGATCACTTGCATCCACTTTGAATTTCTGATCTTTAGAACAAGGCGGATTTGGAAGGCCAAGAACATGATTTATCATTCGAACAGAGAACTCAAATATTTTTCCTCTCAGAAAGACATAGGATACACCTGGGGCAACTTCAACTTCAGGAAAAAAGTTACTGTAAAACTCCAGAATTACCTCCTTTGAGTAAGATTCCATATTATGTACTGACTCCATCAATTTCCCTCGTCTGACTAGCCTCAATAAATCAGTGTTTTCATCTAAATTTGAAGGAACCATCTTATCCTCTAAGAACACCATTTGACGAAGATACTTATACTTCACTTTTCCTTCTTTTAGGAGAAACTTCTTAGAGAAGGGTACAACCTTAGGATCCCAAAAACCAGGATACAATTGTTCCAGCAAGCACTGAGAGTATTTGCAGGCAGCTTTCCTATCTGATAAATCAAAAGGAGGATTTTCTGAGACTGCGAAATTTACCTTTATTTCAGGAAGAGGAGGAAGTTCTTCATGCTCTTCATCTGCTAGATTCGAATCCTTTTGAGCATCCGAAGAATCTGAAATATAATGATCAGAGGAGACTGAGAGTCTAGATTCGAATCCTTTTGAGCATCCGAAGAATCTGAAATATAATGATCAGAGGAGACTGAGAGTTCTTCTACTTTGGGACTTTCAGAGACTTTCTTTTTCTTAGATCTGGCTTTTCTGGAAACTTTGTGTGATTGAGAAGGAACTTCTGGAGATTTCGATGGCGAGATAGAGGTTCGAACTGGAGAACTAGGAACTGTTGGAGCTGGTGATTCCAATTCTTCATCAGAAAAAGTTTCTGCATGTTCTGTAATAAGCAGCGGTGATGGTGGAGGAATAAACGAAGGTGAAGGCGGAAGAGTTTCCAAAGGAGGAATCTTTAAACCTGTTTCAATGTCTTTATCCGAAGACTCGTCAATAAGGTGAGGTCTAGAGGGATCAGTTCTTTCAAATCTCCTACGCTTTCTGGAGGTGGAAGGATTGACAGCTGTTTGAGAGCGAGTTCGACGACGGAACACTTCAGAGTCTGCATTCGACTTTTGAGATTTCAACGAAGCCATTTTAGTCACAAAACCTAAGTTTCTCCGGAGGATGAATTCCAAAATAGAGAGTCGACTGATCACTTTCCTTTTAAGAGAGAATCTAACTTCTGGCCCACAAGAAACAAATATTGGGCCTATTAGCCAAGCAGACAATAATCGAGCCAAAGATTCTTAAAAATGCACATATCACTTATAAAGGACACCACATCAATTGATAATTAAAATGTTTGTTTATCTACCGCTTATGAGTTCTGACAACTTCCTACTGACAATTCTTCTGTACACTTAGAATCTTTTCCTGTCTGATTTCTTTGAGATCATTGAAGTACTAAAGAATTTGAAACTTTAATAGATACCTTGGATAGCTGATGATTTTGAATATGTGATCTAAGCCATCATCAAGATTTCATTAACTTCATAAGCTCTGGCAACAATATGAAACCATCTACATCGGGTAGCTTCACATCTTTAGACCCTTATCCTTTGAGCAGAAACACGCTTGGTATTCACAATACATTTCTGTTGGACCAAAAATCCCTTTTCGACAGAAATAAGTAAAGACTGCTTGTCCAACTGGATAGCATACATCCCACTTTTCTTTTTGTTTTTCTTTTGTTTACCACAAGCTTTTTCTGTTGGATCAGTTCATCCATTTTTGAGAGAAATTAGTAAGGACTGCTTGACCATCTGGATCGCATACATCCTACTTTTTGTTTTTTTCTTTTGTTTACCACAAGCTTTTTCTGTTGGATCAGTTCATCCATTTTCGAGAGAATTTAGTAAGGACTGCTTGACCATCTGGATCGCATACATCCCACTCTTTGCTCTTTTGGATGATCATTAGAGTAGCTCTTTCCCAAGTAGATCTCTTTTGGATGATCATTAGAGTAGCTCTTTCCCAAGTAGATTTGAACTTACAAAGCTGACAAAATCTCTTTGATGAGCTTAGACCACAGTTGAGGATAATCAGCTAATCCAGGTCTTAACCGTTTTTTCTAACATATGTTTCCTTCAATGATCTCAGCTCAATTAGAGCTCACAGACCCCAAGTGATTTTCTCAAATTCACAAAGGTATTTTGATCCAAAGGTTTGGTGAATATGTCAGCAAGTTGTTGCTCTGAACTCACAAAAGCTGACAAAATCTCTTTGATGAGCTTAGACCACAGTTGAGGATAATCAGCTAATCCAGGTCTTAACCGTTTTTTCTAACATATGTTTCCTTCAATGATCTCAGCTCAATTAGAGCTCACAGACCCCAAGTGATTTTCTCAAATTCACAAAGGTATTTTGATCCAAAGGTTTGGTGAATATGTCAGCAAGTTGTTGTTCTGAACTCACATGCTTGCTGGTTTACTTGATGCTAATCCAAAACGTTCCACCAATTTTTTGGCATAAGTTGCTTGTGACAATAGTATTCCATCATTTGTTTGTTTCACCTGAAATCCAAGAAAAAAGGTAAGTTCACCTATCATACTCAATCTTGCACAGATTCCTACACTCAAACAAATATCGGGTCTGCTTGCTGTTAGATAAAGTAAACTACCAATCATACCTCGATAAAGTTTTTGATCAACTTTGATTCCATCTAAATCCTTGGACAACTTTACACTTGTACTCATAGGAGTTCTTGCTGGTTTACTTGATGCTAATCCAAAACGTTCAACCAATTTTTTGGCATAAGTTGCTTGTGACAACAGTATTCCATCATTTGTTTGTTTCACCTGAAATCCAAGAAAAAATGTAAGCTCACCTATCATACTCATTTTAAACTCAGATGTCATAACAGAAACAAATTGTTCTATCAGTTTTTCAGAAGTACTACCAAAGACAATATCATAGACAATATCATCTACATATATTTGAACTACCATAAAATTTCCATTATCGTTTTTGGTGAAAAGAGTTTTATCGACACTCCCTTGATGATAACCTCGGTTGACCAAAAAACTGGTTAGCCTATCAAACCATGCCCTGGGAGCTTGTTTCAAGCCATAGAGAGCTTTATTTAGCTTGTAAACATGATCCAAAGCAGTGTCTAGACAGACAGACTTATCCTCAACCAAATTTCGTATGAAGTGATGCCTTATATCAATGTGCTTCGCTCTAGAGTGTTGAACAGGATTCCGTGAGATATCTATAGCATTTTTATTGTCGCACTTAACTAATAGAACTCCAGTATCAATTCCATAGTCCTTGGCCATTTGTTTCATCCACATAAGCTGAATGCAGCAACTGCCCATGGAAATGTATTCAGCTTCTGCTGTAGAGAGGCAGACATAATTCTGCTTACGGCTGTGCCATGAGATCAAATTGTTTCCAAGATAAAAACAGCCACCTGAGGTACTTTTACGATAATCTAAACTACCAGCCCAGTCCGCATCGCAAAAACCAACCAGATTTGCATTAGTGTCTTTTGTATAAGCTAAATCATATTTAACTGTTCCATGCACATACTTGATGATTCTTTTTACTGTTGTGAGCTGAGATGCACGAGGATCTGCCTGATATCTTGCACAAATTCCTACACTAAAACAAATATCGGGTCTACTTGCTGTTAGATAAAGTAAGCTAAAATTCCTACACTAAAACAAATATCGGGTCTACTTGCTGTTAGATAAAGTAAGCTACTAATCATACCTCGATAAAGTTTTTGATCAACTTTGATTCCATCTAAATCCTTAGACAGCTTTAAACTTGTACTCACTGGAGTTCTTGCTGGTTTACTTGATGCTAATCCAAAACGCTCAACCAATTTTTTGGCATATGTTGCTTGTGACAGCAGTATTCCATCATTTGTTTGTTTCACCTGAAATCCAAGGAAAAAAGTAAAACTCACCTATCATACTCATTTTAAACTCAGATGTCATAACAGAAACAAATCTCAGATGTCATAACAGAAACAAATTGTTCTATCAGTTTTTCAGAAGTATTACCAAAAAAAATATCATCAACATATATTTGAACTACCATAAAATTTCCTTTGTCAGTTTTAGTGAAAAGAGTTTTATCGACACTCCCTTGATGATACCCTCGGTTGACCAGAAAACTCATTAGTCTATCAAACCATGCCCTGCGAGCTTGTTTCAAACCATAGAGAGCTTTATTCAGTTTATATACATGATCCAAAGCAATGATCTCTTCAAAGCCTTCGGGTTGTTCAACATAAACTTCCTCTTGTAGATAACCATTTAGAAAAGCACTTTTAACATCCATCTGGTATAGTTTGAACTTCATTAGGCAAGACATTCCCAAAAGGAATCTGATTGACTCAAGTCTAGCCACTGGTGCAAAAGTCTCATCGAAGTCTACTCCTTCTATTTGAGTATATCCTTGAGCAACCAACCTTGCTTTGTTTTCTCACAATATCACCTTCATCATTTGCTTTGTTTCTGAAGATCGACTTTGTTCCTATAACGTTAACACCTTCGGGTATTGGTACAAGAATCCATACTTGATTTCTCTCAAGCTCCTCTAGCTCCGTTGCATGGCAAGAATCCAATAGTGATCTTTCAGGGCATCTTGAGGACTTTTAGGTTCTATGACGGATACAAAACAAGTGTACATAACCATTTCTCTAAAGTTTATGTTGACACCTCTTGTTTTTCTGGTTTCATGTAAATCTCCCAGAACATCTGAAATAGAATGGTTTCTATGTACTTGTAACTCCTTCTGTTTCTTTGCCACTTCAGAGGTTTCTGACTCTGTCACTATTTCGTCTTCTCTTAAGCTATTTTCTGCATCTGATGAAAGAACAGTAACTATTGAGATACTCCCATCGTCAAATACCACATTCACTGATTCCATAATCATCTTACAGTAACTATTGAGATACTCCCATCGTCAAATACCACATTCACTGATTCCATAATCATCTTGGTCCTTTTGTTATCGACACGAAAAGCTGTACTGTTGGTTGAATATCCCAAAAAGAATCCTTCATCACTTCTAGCATCAAATTTTCTCAACTGATCCTTATCATTCAAAATGTAGCACTTGCAGCCAAAAACATGGAAATAGCTCAGTGTGGGTTTCTTTCCCTTCCAGATCTCATAAGGTGTTTTGGTTGTGTCTGGCCTCAGATAGACTCTATTGATAATGTAGCAGGCAGTATTAATTGCTTATGCCCAAAATCTTTCAGAGATATGACTTGCAAGTAACATAGCTCTAGCCATCTCCTGTAAGGTCCTGTTCTTTCTTTCTACCACTCCATTTTGTTGAGGTGTGCGAGGGGCTGAAAACTGATGGGTTATTCCATGAAGATCACAGAACATTTTAAATTGCGCATTCTGAAATTCACCACCATGATCACTCCTTACTTGGACAATGGGTTGTTTCTGGTTCTTCTGTTGAAGAGCAAGGATTTTAAAACTTTCTATCACCTCTGATTTTTCTCTCAGGAACCTAACCATGTGTATCTGGAAAAATCATCTACTAGGACATACACATACTTTTTACCAGCTATACTTTCAACCTGCATTGGTCCCCCTGCATTGGTCCCATCAGATCCATGTGAATCAGTTCAGCTATGTTCTTTGTCTGAATATCTGGAACTTTCTTATGACTGACTTTTATCTGTTTTCCCTGTTTGCAGGCTCCGCAAACAAACTGATCCAATTTATGCATTTCTGGAAGACCACGAACTAATTGCTGATTAGCCAAGCGAGCCATACTTCTTATATTCATATGGCCGAGTTTTTTATGCCAGAGAATGGTTTCATCTGTTTCAGCTTTAAAGCATACTTCATCATTTTGTTGCCACATGAAGCAATTGTTTGCACCTCGAGTTCCTCTCATCACAACTTCATTTTGAGAGTTCTTACAAACACACTCAGTTCCACTGAAGGTGATAGACAAACCTTCATCACATAGTTGACTCACACTTATCAAGTTTGGCTTCAGACCATCTACATGAAAGACATTTTCCAGATCCGGTGCATTAAGAACATCTAGTTTTCCTCTCCCTTTGATGATTCCAGGTTCTCCTCCACCAAAAGTCACTTTGCTTTCTTCTATTTGTTGATAATCATTCAATACACTTTTGTTTCCTGTCATATGCCTTGATGCACCACTGTCAAAATACCACTTTTTCTTAGATACACTTGATGCACCCATGAGTGCAAGACATCCATTGCTAGTTCCTTCATCCTTTTTGAGTTGGACGTAAGCTGTATTTTCCCCATACAAATCTGCTTTCTTCATCCAAACTTGGTTCTCTCTGAAGTAATTCCAAGAGTATTGACCCTGATTCATTAACTGCTTTCTTCATCCAAACTTGGTTCTCTCTGAAGTAATTCCAAGAGTATTGACCCTGATTCATTAACCTCTGAACTCTTCTAAGAAAGTGAAAACAATTTCTTTTGTAATGACCCATTTTCCCGCAGAAGTAACAGTTGTGATGTCTTGAAGGTGGAGCAACTTGTGAAAAACGTCCCAGAGATTGAGTAGATCGACCAAATTGTTGATACCCATGAACCTTAGGATATGTCTTTGGTATGTAAGTGTCTCTC
Source organism: Physaria fendleri (assembly GCA_036630335.1). Taxonomy (NCBI): domain Eukaryota; kingdom Viridiplantae; phylum Streptophyta; class Magnoliopsida; order Brassicales; family Brassicaceae; genus Physaria; species Physaria fendleri. Next base: position 24,275,528 of record CM071721.1, on the reverse strand, counting down.
TCATTGTAACCCAGACCGTAAGGAATTTTAAAAATTCTCCCAGTTTGCAGAATTTTATCAAGCTCTTTGGTTCCACTATTCATCATTTTCACCTTTTTAATAGTCTCATTCAACTCATTTTCTAGAGCTAGAGATTTACTTTGCTCATCTTTCAATTGCTTCTGCAGTTGAGAGTTCTGATCCTTCAAATTTGAGATGAGAGTTTGGTTTTCCACTTCCTTCTTGTTAGATTCTTCACTCTGCAGTTTACACAGCTCACAGTTTTCAACTTTCTTAGTTTGGATAGTGTCTGTTCTTAGCTGATCTAGCTGTTCCTCTAACTCAATCTTTTCTGCAAGCCAAAGAAATCTAGCTGTTCCTCTAACTCAATCTTTTCTGCAAGCCAAAGAAGTTTTCCTTTTCCCAAAGTCATCCAATCTTCATAGAGTTTGGCCACATCTTTATCAATTGAAGAGGTTTGCAAATTTTCTTCTTCACAATCAGTTTCACTATCCGAATTTGTATCTGCACCCTGAATGATAGCAGGAAATGCAACAAAACCTGTGTCTATGTCCTCATCATCACTATCATCTGAATCACTTTCATCACATCCTACATATGATCTTTGATTTCCTTGATTGTTAGAACACTCTGAGCTCGTATGACCCCCTCCTTTGCATGTTCCACACTTCACTGTTTCTTTCCTTTTTGCAGTAGCACAGGCTGCTTTAAAATGACCGTAACCATTACACTCATGACATTGTAACTCACTCTTTTTGTCCTTTTCACGCTTATCATTCCATCTGGACTTAGATCGATTGTTCCCATCATTTTTGTTTTCTCTAAACTCTTTCTTTCCCCAGCGTTTGAAGTTCTTGCCATTAGAGCCATATCTTCTTCCATTTTCTGCATTTTCTTTCTGTCTTCAGCAATGAAAGCAGTTACCTTTGTTGTACCTTCATATGCACTTTCAAGTCTGTCCCATGCATCTTTAGCTGAAGTGCAACATTAGATTGTTTGAAATTGGCCTTCAGTGACAGCATTGCAGATAGCGAAGAGTGCCTTAGCATTATACTTTGAAGCTTCTTTTTCCGTAGCAGTCCACAAGTTTCGTGGTTTAGGAACATCAGTTCCATCTTCACCTCTTACTACAGGAGGAAACCATCCTTCTTCAACCGCAGCCCAAGCATCATCACCAATTGGCAGCCCAAGCATCATCACCAATTGCACGAATCATCATACTCATCTTCATTTTCCAAATAGCGTAGCTTCCTTCGTCCAGAATCGGAATCTTTTGAACCGTTATCATGTCTATTGATGAATCCATCTTTCCACACGATCTTTAGCCGAATGCGTTTAAGCACAAAATAGAGCGGCACCGAGCTCTGATACCAATTGACGATCTTTAGCCGAATGCGTTTAAGCACAAAATAGAGCGGCACCGAGCTCTGATACCAATTGTTAACGCAGATGAATTCACAACCAAAGCAAACTTTACTAAGACCGATATACTTCAAGATAAATCCAATCTGATTCAAGATCTGAGAATTCCAGATTAAGTACTAAGACCGATATACTTCAAGATAAATCCAATCTGATTCAAGATCTGAGAATTCCAGATTAAGAAATTCGAAACTACAGCTTAAAAGAAAGAAACACAAACAATACTTGATCAAGATCGCACTAGAACTCGGATCAAACAGCACTCAACAATTGATTTAGCTCTTGACAAATCACGATCGTTTCTGCCTCATTCTCATCGAATCACCTCCGCACCAAGAATCTCTCTAAAAGCTCAATCTCCACGTTGCAGTCCCATCCCCTTTTTAATCATGTGCCTGCAACTCAGATCGTTGGATCTCTTGAGCTAATCTCCACCGTCCAATCTTAACAACCTGCTATAATCTTTTTAACAGTCTGTTAAACCAACTAAATCATGAAATAACTCCTTAACCTACCGGTCAACGTAGTTAAAACAAAGTCAAACAATTTGACACACAACATATCTTTCACTCTCCAAGCTTTCTAGACAGCTTAAGAACTCATAAGAACTCACAATCACTCGCTAAAACACACGAGAATGGCTAAGGAGAAATCGAGAGTGAAAATGGCAAGGGTTTAGCCTAGCTTTCGGTTGGGATAAAATGGGAGTTAGGGTGGAGGTATTTTTAGGGAAATAAGGTGCAATATGAATGGAATCTCTCTCCAATGTGAAACGAATCAATGCATGGCATCACATTGACACTTGCGGTTCTTTCACAAGAATATGTCTCTTCATCTATGGGATTTTGGTTTATCTTTCATCTGCTCTACCTCAGTGTTTTCTTTTGCGGATAGCGGGTGTTGTGGTGGACTCGAGGTCTTAGTTCGAACATGCGAATGGATTATATAATATTGAAATTGCCAGTTCTATATTGTTTCTCGCCATCTTCGCTAGCTTGGAGAGTTCCATTTAGATATATAAATGGTATCCTTTAGGTTGATGTTGTTTTGTGAAATGATCCTCTAGTTTTGAAATGCTTTAATAGCGGCTTGGTGGCCAACAACAGTGAACGTTTGTGATAATCTAAAGTGAGAAAACAAAAGTGTTTAGGAAGAATTATACTTGGACTGTAATAAAAATAATGTTTTAATCACATCTCTATCGATAGAGAATATCATATATAATTTCCAAGGTACACAATATATTTAAATATTAGTGTGAATATTCCTAATTATGTTATTGGAGATATCTCTATAATCTTCTAGATATATTTTTTTCCATGATTTCCATAATCTTCGGCAATATCTTGAAGTGATTTGTGAGACTCAAATACTCAGAATGTATTTGGGTCCTGTGAAGTAAGCATCTCATTGTACTGTTGAACTGTAGCGTCGCCAGGCCCAGGTAGGGTGAGGGGCGTTACACAACCAATACCAATTGGGTTGTTGGCGAGATCTGGAATTGATTGTAATATGTTCAAATGTATATGTGGATGCGCAAGGCTTTACCTGAGAACCACACTGATAAATCTACTAAGAAATAACTAAGAAACTAACATTGAGCAAGGCTCTACTAACAATTTTGATGAGTGGTTTTACTGGGAGGAGTGAGATGTCACCCGACTAGCCGTGACAAGCCTTGAAGTCCACTAAATGGGGTCCCAAAAAAAAATTGACTAAGTCTTTAAGTTTACGCTTGTTTTTTAGAGTTATTTTGTTTTGTGAGTTTCAAGAGCTTGAGTTTTAAGTTATTTTTCTACAAACTTTTTTAAGAACCCATATATATCACCGACCCCATTCAAATATTTTATATTAACGCGCGCGCAGGATGGGATCTGGCTAGATTTTAACTTTACATAACACCAGATTTAGTCTTGACTTATGCAACGAGGAGCAATGAACATAAATTCACGAGAATACAAGGAGGCAAAAAATTAAGGAGAAAATGTTTGGGCAAGCAAAAAATTAATGAATAAAAGGAGTATTCCCATAATATCGATAAACGACATTGGTGGCTGAAGTATCAGACGATTAAATGTTGACAGCATAAAGTTTTGAATTTTTGTTTAAAAGCGTTTTAGTAATGCGATATGTGGAAGCAAATTATTTTACTATGTTCCCATTGCCTTTTAATTATATGTATTTATTTTGTATCAAAGTCCATTGTACATCTTTTTGGAACGAAACCTATACCATTTTAAATTTAATCACTTGGAATAGATACCCGCAATTCTTAAATGATGACCCAAACTATTCAGATGATATCGCCTTTGTATTTTCTCTGTTTTAACCTTTAAAAAATCATTAGCTGAGTTTTGATGGGATAAAAGCCAGGGGAAGCTGGCATGCACTGATTATTTTGGAAAAGAATGTGCGTTTCTAAAAAATAAGGCGGTCTTGGATTTCGAGATATCAAATCTTTTAATCTAGCTCTATTAGAAAATAAAACTTGGAAGATTTTCCAATATCTTAGTAGCTTCATGACCTAGGTATTACAAAGCAGATATTTTTAAACTACTAATATTTTCAATGCTAAAAAGGACAAGCAACCTTCATATATATGGCAATCCATATTAGGGAGAAGGGATTTGGTAGTTAAAGGAATGCAATTAATGATTGGTAATGGAACATTGATTCATCCATGGATAGACCCATGGATACCCGATAATCTGCCCCGACGTGCAAGGAAACTTGACAATACCCCAAACAATATATTATTTAAAGATCTATTTTTACCTAACATTAATACTTGGGATGAGCAAAAAAAAAATCTTTATGTACACCCGAATGATGTGAACAAGTATTGCAAATTAAATTATGCTCCCCGGGTGTTCAAGATCTTTTGGGATGGCACTATACAAAGGATGGAATATACGGTGAAGTCAGGTTATGGTTTAGCTACACATCCACCTACGTACATAGCTCCTGCGACGACTGCTGGTGATGTAGATTTGAAAAAAAAAAGAAATTTGGAAAGTAGCTTAGGAAATTTTGCATGTTGTATTATGAAATGTAGACATATTTTTCAACAAGCATCATGTACTCGATGTGGACACCAAGGAGAATCGATTGATCATCTCTTCTTCATGTGTCCTTATGCTCAATTTACTTGGCTACCTTTAACGTACCCGAAAAATGAGATTTTCTATGCTGACCTATCAGAAAAGCTAAAAGTTAAAAATTCTTTTGGAAATTCGTTATCAGGGTGATGCTATTGACTATCAGAATCTACCCTTTTGGATCCTATACTGACTTTGGAGAGCTAGAAATCTACTTCTATTTCAACATCGAGACATAGATTTCTAAATACTCTGAATTTTGCGCGACAATGGAACACAGCCAACTCTGTTAACAATGATCAAGCAACATGATCTGCTCATTTAGGACGTTCTAGTCATAACTGGACCCGACCTCCTCTTAATTGGTTGAAGTGTAATTATGATGGAACTTGGAGATCAAATGGATTTTCGGGAGTTGGATGGATCATACGAAATTCTCAAGGTATATTTCAATGTGTGGGAAGTGCTAAGAGAATGAATTTACAAAATGTGCTACAAACAGAACTACAAGAACTTTTAATGGCTATGGAGTTTTGTGTTCAAAAAGGATTAATTCATGTAAATTTTTTAAGGGGGGCAACATTGTAATCCCAGAACTTATTTCAGGAGGAACACTAGACTTTGCAAACTATAACTGGATTCATGAAGGCCAATCGTATGTTCGGTGTTTTGAAGACATAAAATTCGTTTGGACACGACGACAACAGAATACCCCAACTGACATAATGTCAAATTTTCTTTTTGATTCTGAAATAGATTATATAACATTTGATCATATACCCAACTGTTTGTACGACTCGTGTAGTCGAGATTTTCATTAATAAATGGAACTTTCTGCGAAAAAAATCATACTAAGTTTTGTACGATTTTAATATTTAGTTATAAAGTTATGATTACAGAATTAAAATTTAAAATTAATTAAGATAATATGATTAGAAATATTTTAATTTATGAGATACTCAAATCTACCTATGTTAAATATATATACACGAATATATTATATAATGAAAATAATATAATATACATCTTAAGCTTCGCCACTAATTCAGCCACACATCATGCATCAAGTTGGTAATTGTAACGCCCGTTGGTATGTGTTTTTCGTGTGTGAATTTCGAGTTAGAAATGGCGTTTCTTGCTTGATTGTGTGTGTGTGTAAATGTATGTCGAATTGAGTATTCTTAAGGATCTGCAGGTCCGTTCAACTCATGAATCTTAGTGGTTCAGTGGAGGGTGTCACGTGAAGGAATTCGCGACTCCGAAGGGTGATACGCGCCTGAATTGGGGAATACGAGCATTTGACTTACAGATAGGGTTTGAGCTGAGTATATTGTGTGTTATTTAGTGTGGCTATTGAGTTTCTTTGTGGTCAATTCAGGAGTCTTGAGGTGTATAATTGTTGCTGGTTGTTGTAGTGATTTTGTTGTATATCAGGAAAAAGGGCTTTGAGTAGAAGTGGTTGTAGTTGTATCAAATCAAGTCCAAAAAGGCTAAATTTTTGAGGGTTTGTAGGTAATCCTTAGAGATAGATGTTCCAATTTTTAGAGTTGGTTTTGGATCATTATTCTAGGAGTTATGTTTGTTTTACTGAGGCGCACTGTTGTAGTCGCGAATCTAGAACAGCATGAACTCAAAGTGAGATAGGAGTTCATCTGTGGTTGGATCATGCTCATCTTTTGAGGGTGGCTTCAGGACATCTAAGGCTTGTTTTTCAACGGTTAAGATTAGAACTGACCGGTTAGATTTTGTTTTGTGACATAATCTTTGAGGCTGATCGTTTCTGTTCTAAGTGCAGTTTCTAGTGGAGTAGAGTCTTGGGTTGAGTCGATTTCTTTTTGAAGTG
>CM071721.1:24249027-24265855 GCA_036630335.1 Physaria fendleri | reverse complement strand
AAGTACCGAGTGTTATTTTATTTCTTTTTGTTTTAAGCATATTTTATTTCTTTTTGTTTCATTTTCTCTATCACTTAGAACCTCTTAGCATTCTACCCATATAAAGTCACGAATATTTATTGTGTTAGACTTCAATTTTCTAGTACTATGTACTGAGAACAAGAAAAACTGGAATAGTTATACTAAGATTCGTGAAACGACACTTAATTTTGATAAAGTAAAATACTCCATAACAACACTTAGTAAGGATCGGAGGGAGTAAAAACTAAAGAAAATATCTGAAAAACACTGAAAAGCAAGGTCTTAGTAAAAATATCAACATATCAAATCGCCCCAGACTTGAATCATTGTTTGTCTTCAAGCAATGATAGCTTATACCAGATTTTTGCTTAATGTTCTCCATCTTGTAGCCAGACCTAACCCTTCATCAAATTTCTTTGACCTTCCATAAGTTTCTTGATTCCCCTTACTTGGACCATTCTCATAATAATCAATACAAGATTGCATATGTTCAACACTGGAAGATCTTGTATATGTTCAACACTGGAAGATCTAGAACCAAAATGAACCTATTCTTTCGGATCTCTATAGACTATAGTTCAAACCATCTCACAGTGTCAAGTATTTATGACCCCCTCATTTTCTCACTTATAGGCTACTATCACAAGATTGGAGTCTGAAAATTTCTTCCATCTTGCAGGACGTGTAGAAGACAAAAATAATAATATTACAATATCTTTGATTCAGTATTTTCAATGATATTATAATAGTAATTCCCTTGTTTAATAATCTCTTTCTTGTATATAATTATGTACAAAGACATATAATGAGAATTATCCTTCTTCAGTACACATTCTACAAGTCTTTTATGTATCAAGTCTTCCATGGCCAATGTTGGTTCACGTTGCATGATTCTAAATTTCTTAAAGATTTAGAGCCAGAAATTAGGCGAAGACCAGATATCAACATGCGAAAAAATAAATACGCATGATTATATATAGATATATATATATATATATATATATATATATATATATATATGGGTATTTGTTAACATATTTAGATAATTAATGTGATAAACAATGCGGTATAAGAATATTTGAAAATAGGGTGATCTACCTATTTATACCCAAAAATTACCATATATGATAAATTGATGAGAGTAATAAGACAAGAGTATTTTGAAAGAATTATTATTAGACTCTCATGAAAATAATATTAATTACAACGTACATCTCTATTTAGAGACAATAGTAAACATAATTTCATAAACCTAAATGTAAACGATATATTACAATATAAATGTAAATATTCTAAATTATGATATTGGAGATATCTCCATAATCTTCTAAATTCTTTCCATTTTCCATGATTTCCAATTTCCATGATCTTCGGCAGTCATTTTCACTGATGATTCTGATACGTCTCTGATTCTCCTAACTCTCTCTCTCGCAAGCTCATACGGGGTAACATGTGTGAGACTGAACATGTCTTTAAGATAAGAGCATTACACCCGAGCGCATAAGGTGACACCAAATCAGAAAAAGACAACTCTCTCCCGCAAGCTCATACGGGGTAACATGTGTGAGACTGAACATGTCTTTAAGATAAGAGCATTACACCCGAGCGCATAAGGTGACACCAAATCAGAAAAAGACGCCTAGAAACTCGCAATCGGCAGAGCTTCTTTAATGCATCTCAATCCGTTGCAACTTCCGACCCACAATCAATCGCTAAGGGCGATGAGTCCAAATCATTTGCTAAGGGCAATAAATCCCCATGAATCGCTAAATAGGATGAATCCCAATCAATCGCTAAGGGCGATGAATCCCAATCAAATCGAAATCACAAATAAGGCGAATTTCGAAACCAATCGCACCTAGCCAATTTTGCATGATGCTAAAAACGTGAGATGATAGAATCGAACCAAGCTAATTTGTATTAACCTTATGACTCTGATACCATGATAAAATTGATGAGATTAAGAACAAGAGTGTTTCGGAAGAATTATTTGGAGACTCTCATTGAAAATAATATTACAAGGTACATCTCTATTTATAGAGACAATAGTAAACCAAATTTCCTAAACTTAAATGTAAACGATATATTTCAATATAAATATAAAAATATTCTAAATTATGATATTAGAGATATCTCCATAATCTTTTAGATTCTTTCCATTTTCCATGATTTCCATAATTTTCGGCAGTCATCTTCACTATGATTCCGATATATCTCTGATTCTCCTAACAATATAACAATATATACACCTGAAATATGCACTTAAACATAAAACCATACAAATTATATGTTGCAAACATAAATTCACAAAAATTAGATGTTGCAAACATAAATTCACTAGGATCTCAAGTTCAAATCTATTTACACCCACTGGTTAATTTATTTGGTATAGTTTCAAAACCGAAAGATTATTATTGGTTAATTATATACCAATTAAACCAAACCAACTAAAATTTCCAAAATAGTTGTATAATTGAAAAAACAAAACAAAAGTCTTTTTTTTTTTTGTCATGGACAAAACAAAAGTCTATTTCTTACTTCCCCACTCGTTGTCTCTCTTCCAAATTTTCTAGATGGCGACTGTAAATCGGATTAAAATGGAAATTTTTATTATTGTTCGTACTAACTATACTTCTGATTTCTATTTTTTTGGGAAAAAGCATTTCAAAAAATGTATTATAAACTTGTTTGTTCTTGACAAAAAAAAAAAACTTGTTTGTAATCTAAAACCTTCATAGTCAATATGATATTTACCATTTACCAAAAAATTTATACTTCTGAGCTTTCTATATTCATCTTCCTAATTTGGTCTGAGCAGATTACTATTTCGATTGAGAACAGAGATGTGTCGAAAAAATCTGATGAAGATTCATAAAAGAACATTGTATGAATCTCTTTCTCTTGTACATATGTAAGATTTCAATTCTTTGGGATTTCAATTTGTAGAAGCCGATGTTTTGTCCAAATCCAATCTAATTGCCTCTTTGGAGAGAACAACATATGTAACACTCTAATATGAGATTATTAATCAAAATGTTGTCTAGAAAAATAAAAAGAAGGAAAGTGATGGAAGAGATCGCTGGAAAGTGACAAATTGATCTTTTCCTCTTCTTCAATTTTTTTTTGGTGAAATTTGCTACTCTATTGATCTAGTTGATAAAAATAATTACAAGCCCGTTAGGTCTGCTTTTATAAATTGTTCGAAATAAACAACAACCAACCAACAAGAAAAGTAAATAAATAAAAAAACAAAAAATTTTATCAACCAAAGCAGTAGCAACTAACATATATCGAAATCACCTTTATTATATAAGATTTAACAAGCTTCATTTGTTGAATTTGAAAATTTCGATATGGATGCATTGTTTATAATCTCAAATAAGATTGAATGATTCCACTTTGTAATACCAATTCTTAATATGGTTTAAAATGGTTAACCGGGTAATTTTAATAAGCCAACTCTTAATTGGTATAAAATAAGCTACTCCCTCTGTTTCATAATATAATGAGTTTTATCCACTTTTTCACAATATAAGGGACTTTACTATTCTCCGTACAAAAAAAAAAATTGTACATAATAATTGTTAAAACCAAAATAGGTCGATGATAACCAAGAAAAAAAAATAAACGTTATTGTAAAATATCCTGATAAAAAAAAAAATTATTGTAAAATAAAATATAATGGAGAAAAATGTTTTGATTAAAAGTAATTTAACTCTTAAAAAGCGTGTATATTTTATGAAAATCCCTTACATTGTGAAATAGAGGGAACAATTTAGTCTGTAAATAACTATTAAATTTCAGTTTTGAGTGAAATCATATATTCAGTTTTAGATGTGTGGGTTTATGTTTTCAACGTTAAATACTTAAATCGGTGTGGTTTTGTATTTAGGATCATAGTCGATATGTATATATATTAGTATATAATAGTTTTTGGGTGTAAATAAGTTGGGAAGCCTTGAAAATAAGAATTTATAGGAAAGGTATAAAAGACAATATAATACGTGGTTTCTTGCGACCCTTTAAATCATACCAGACAAAAAGAAAAGAAAAACTAAGGTACAAGGGACGCATGAGTCACAAGCAATGAACAATAGTGGCCATCATCTTAAATAAATAAAAAAGTTTGATAAAAACATATCAATGTGATTTGCACCGCAAGTTTCAACTATTTATGAAACCATCCTCACTTTTTTTTTATCCCTAGTGCTTTAAGTCAAAAACTACTTTTCTAATTATACAGTTCGACCATGACAAGTCATATGATTTTTTTCATTTCCTTTCCCCCTTTTATCTCGTCCAGAAAAATATTGTCTGGACTAGGTGTAAAGTTCCTTTTTTTTTAATAAATATTATTAGCTTATATCCTTCTAAATTTTGACACATCAAATGTGTAAAAATTCATACATATGTATACATAATATTAAAGCTCATAATTATCAACAAAACACAAAAAGAAATTTGAAAAGTTGATAAACAATTATATGATAAAATGTATGCTGCAGGGTAAAGTGTAGCTATCGCGTGCCAACAATAGTGGCCTAGGCCCACTCCTCCACATACCCGACCTTTTAAAGCTATTCTTAGTATTCTTTTTTCTTTCTTTTTTTCTACAAAACCAAAAAAAAAAAAATTAAAATAATAGTTTTTATGGTTTCATTTATCGAAAAAGTATGTAGAAATAAAAGAAAAGGCTGCCAGAGTTTGCATACTCTCAGCTTTATCATGTTGTCTTTTTTTTTTTTTTTTTTTTTCGGGGTAAAATAATTGCAATATAAACATTAAACAGGCTTTGGAAACTAACCTTTTAATACGCTTCGTTATAGACTTATAGTATTAAATTGTTACTGAAAACTAAAGGTTTTAAATTTTAAATTAGAAAACAGTTTTGGAATAGGCTGTTGTTGTGTCCTAGTTTGGGAATAGGCTGTTGTTGTGTCCTATGCAAGTTGACCAATTAAAAACAAATCAGTTAAGCATTATTTTCAGGATTCCAAATTAGGCAAAACATTCATCGAAATGTACATTCACATACCATAAGAGTGGATCAGGACTTATAGTACTTTGATGATTTTATTTTTTATTTTGGTTAAAATTTTATAAGAACATAAATAAAGTAAAATAGCTTTCGGTGTGTTGTTGTAATTACTTTGCTTTTCTAATTGCGTATGTCTGGCTCCAAGTATATAAATTTATGCAAGGAGACTATATTTATATATAGGGAATATTTTACAAAGTGCCATTTCTGTCTATAAAGTTTATGAGAATGCCATAGACGGCGCTGTCTTATCTATAAAGTTTATGAGAATGCCATAGACGGCGCTGTCTTATAAAAATGCCACAGACAGATCAAAAAAAGGGTGGGACAAAGTTTATGAGAATGCCACTGTCTATAAAAAATCCACAGACAGCCCAAAAACTCGACATTCTCTTTAGTTATAGAAAAATCCACAGACAGCCCAAAAACTCGACATTCTCTTTAGTTATAGACAGGGACACGCTGGTCTTTTCAACTGTCTATGGCACGCGTGTTTAGGCTGTCTGTGGGCATACTTTTTGGACGGTGGCAATTTCGAAAGGTGGCAGTCACTAAATGGCAGTCTGTATAAATGTTTCTTATATATAACTTAAGTGGAATTAAAAAAAAAAAAAAAAAAAAAAAATAAAAAAAAAAAAAAAAAAAAAAAAGAAGAAGAAGGAGATCCTTTTTGACTTTTTCAACAGAAACTTCTCTTCATGTCTTCTTATTACGTATTCAAATTTGGTCGTACACTTCGTTCTGTGTTTAAATAAACATAAACATATATATATTTTATTTGGCCTCTCTGTTCTGTCTCTTCGTTGGAAAATCGGAAGCTTCAAAAAATGGCGATCACTTGTACGGAAGATGATGAAAAGTCCCTTTTGATCTCTCATCACAATCAAGAAGAAGAAGAAGAAGACGACGACGGAGAAGAAGCTTTGTCTCTATGTGATTTGCCGGTGAATTTACCAAACGAAAACGGGGAATTACGATCTATTGAGAAAGAAGATGATGCAATGGATTCGGGGTTCGAATTTGGAAACGGGTCATCGTTTCGAGCAGGGTCGGATTTTTGTGAACCGGCGCCGGCTGACGAATTATTCTTCAAAGGCCGACTTCTGCCGTTGCGTCACTCCGTAAGTTTAGACGTCGGACTTAACGAGCCGACCCGGTTAATTAGGAGATCCGAAACGGTTGAGTTGAGAAGATCGGAGCAGAAAATCAAAAACAATTTCATCGATTATAGTCAAAGATCCGAAACGGTTGAGTTGAGAAGATCGGAGCAGAAAATCAAAAACAATTTCATCGATTATAGTCAACCAAGTCCACAACCACAGATTAGAAGATCGTCGAGCATGACGGCACGTGTTAATTCAATCCGAAACCCTAAATCATCTTCAATTTGGGATTTTCTCCGCTTAGGACTCGTCCGGACGCCAGAGATCGAACTCCGAACCACCACCGTAAATTCGAAACTATCAGTGAGTCGAAACAGTAGCTGTAGTAGTAGTACAAGCACGAGTTCTACTTCGAAGAAAACAGGATCTAGTGAATCGAGATCCAGGAATCGGAGGAGAAGCTTTTTCTTCTTTACAGATTGCAAGTGTTCGGTGTCGACGGAGACGATGATGGTACCTGTAAAATTCGAAGTTGATACGGAGGAGAAACAGAGGATCATAGAGAAGAAGAAGACGGCGAAGAAAGAGGAGAAAACGGCGATGGCCAGAAATAGAACGTTTGAATGGTTAAAAGAGCTATCACAGGTTGGGTTCGTCGTCGACCATGGAAGAAGAAGCTTGGTCTAATTCCTTTTTTTTTCTTTTTTTTTTTCCAGAAAATGTATTTTTGTGTGTGTTTTAATAATCATTTACCACGTAATTTTAGTTTTGTATTTTAGCGTTAATTGTCAAATAGTAAGTACTACTATATACTTTACGTTTTTTGGTATTTATTTTTATTCTATAACAAACAGTTTTTAAAACTCAGTGTAATTTTATGATTTGAGTTTGATTTTAAGGGTTAGTGTTTCGTTTGAAATTTAAATTTGAATATAAGAAGATTTAATGCGGTTTGTAACGGTATATCACATTCATCTAGTTTTACGTTGGCACTAGTTTATAGGAGTACCAAAATTTTATGAATATCAGAGACACGTCTGATGGTATGAAAGCGAAACATCATATAAAAATATCGAGAATGATGCGAAAGTGAAATATCATAATATGGCCTGGTGTTCTTACTTTTATTTATTTATTTTCTTTATGACTGAAGAGTGGTGCTTGGCATGATTAAACCAATGATGTTTTTTTTTCATCATATCGTATACTACGATGCCTTTTCTCCTTTTTTTTTTTTGTTGAAGGTATATCGTATACTACGATGCCTTTTCTCCTTTTTTTTTTTTGTTGAAGGTAATTATAGTTCGGATGTTTAATCCCTCACTCAAACACCTCCCCAAACCGAATGGAGACTACATTGGGTTACTGTAAATAAAATATTAACGATTTAGCTAAACATAATGTCTACTAGAGATGTTAAAAGGCAATGTAATACGTCACATTACTGATTTATTGAATGTATTACACCTATTCAATGAAAACATAAACTATTATAACCATATTTAATCTAATGTGATGGATGTAATACATCTCATCCTCTTATGATAAAGCAAGATGTTCAAGACACAAAGAGAATAAGAAGTAATTACAAGCCTGACAACAACAAAGTAATCACAAGTATTTAAAGTTGTTAATGGGAGATTATGGGTATTATTGGGCATTTTATTCCTTGTTTGTAGCTAATTAGAATGAAAGCCATTAAATAGTCTTTAAGTATTGCTTAGAGTTATCAGAATCATTTTTAGATCATTTGAGATGTACATAGAGGAGAAAAAAGTAGTTCTATAACAAACTCTATATATTTTTTTCATTAAAAAGAAATTAATTATATTAAACTAATTTAAATTTTAGAAACATGAGGAATAAAAGAATCAACGTGCTAAAAAGAGAAAACTAAATAGCACATAAAATAAAACGAGTTGACGAATCCACCAACTCAATCTTTGATAGTGGAATCTTCAAAATTGAGAAGTGCTAAACCTTGACCTCAACCGTGCAAGCGAATCCAAATGTGATATAAAACCTGCCTAGGAGTTGTTGAGTCTGAAGGTGGACTGCTTCCATCAAATCCGTCTGGATTAAGACACTCGTTATTCTACGTAGTAGTAAGTGCTCTGTCACCCATATGATAGCCTCCACTTCAGTGTGTAATGTGGATAAGGATCCCCAAGAGCTCTGTATCTCTGGTGAAACCTAGCGTCGTCTGTCTGTTAGGGGTTAACCCTAATATACGGGTATATCTTGTTTTTGGCGCCGTTGTCGGAGAATTCTTGCTCTACACTTTAGGAACCCTAGAATTTACATTTGTTTTAGACTTAGGATTTTACGTTTTTGCCATTGTGATTATCACTTTGTTTTTCTTTTATTGCAGGAATCATAATACATAAAATTGAGTTTTTTCTCTCCTCCTGGGGTGTCCACGTCGGCTTGCCATGTATTTTTTACTTCAATTAAGCTTAGAAAAATCCGAGTGTCCCTTTTTATTCTTCTCTTTTTCGCGACTCCTCGGATTTTCTCTCACATTCATTCCGTTGTTGAACATCTCCTCATCCGTCTTTAAATTCTCATTTCTCTCAAACGATTCATTTCACCCACATGTTCATCTTCTTTATCTTCCTCTTCTTCTTGATTTCTTTTCTTCATCGATTCGTTGATTATTTTGAGCATTTCTCATCTTTGTGTTTCGATTTCTGATCTTTCGATTTGGATTTCTGATTGCAACTATTTGTTTGATCTTGCATGTGTCTCTGCAGGTTCGTCTTCTTGATCTCCTTCTTCTTCTCTAATTTTCTTTCTTCATTGAATCGTTTTGCTTTGCAGGTGTGCTGTTCGTCTGCTTCTCCATTTTGCTTTCATGGATTCGTTTTCCTTATAGGATTGTGATCCGCATCTTCACTGAAATCGCTGACTATTTTGACATTTTTTTTCTTTCTGATACTTTCATCGTTTTCCCGTTTCTGTGATTCTTATCGAGGCTGATTTTTTGACGTTTTTCCCTACTTATCGATTTGGAACACTTCGTTTCTCCTATGGGTTTCTGCAGGTTCTTTTTCTTTATCTGAAGTAATATCATTGGCGATTGTAGTGTAGATGCCACGTAATTTATTCCTTCAGTTACGCTTAAAAAAAAAATCAGAGCATCCCTTTTTTTCTTCTCTTTTTCGCGACTCCTCGGATTTTCTCTCGCATTCAATCCGCCGGTGAATATCTCCTCATCCGTCTTTAAATTCTCATTTCTCTCAAAAGATTCATTTCACCCACATGTTCATCTTCTTCGTCTTCATCTTTTTCTTGATTTCTTTTTTTCATCGATTCGTTGACTATTTTGAGCTTTTCTCATCTCTGTGTTTCGATTTCTGATCTTTCGATTTGGATTTCTGATTGCATCTATTTGTTTCTTCTTGCATGTGTGTCTTCAGGTTCGTTTTCTTGATCTCCTTCTTCTTCTCCAATTTCTTTTCTTCGTTGAATCGTTTTGCTTTGCAGGTGTGTTGTTCGTCTGCTTGTCCATTTTGCTTTCATGGATTCGTTTTCCTTATGGGTTTGTGATCCGCATCTTCACTGAAATCTCTGACTATTTTGACATTTTTTTCTTTCTGATACTTTCATTGTTTTGCTGTTTCTGTGATTCTTATCGAGGCTTGCTTCTTTGACGTTTTTTTTCCCTACTTATCGATTTGGAACGCTTCGTTTTCCTATAGGTTTCTAATTAGTAGGTTCTTTTTCTTTATCCGAAGTGATATCATTGGCGATTGTAGTGTAGATTACTACTTTGTATTATTATGATAGAGTCTTGATGAAAATAGCTCTCAGTTGTTTTATGATCACCAGAAAGATTGCTAATAACTAATGTCGTGTTTATTTTATGTTATTCGGTATATAGGAGAATCCATGGGAGAAAAAGGGACAAAGAGAAAGGATCGCCCCAAGACATTCACATAAGGGTTGGGACATAAGCCAATTCATATTTTCATATTTTCCTTAAGGAGACTAAAGGATTCACATGTATACAAGATTTGTTGTCATCTGATTGTAATACTTAAGACTCATGCTTGCTTACCTTTGATGCAACCCTTGCTGAATTGAAGATTTATGTTGCAGGCATGCGGTTGAACATTTTAGGAGTAGGTGCTGGTAAGCGTATTCATACATCTACTTGGAAAACTGTGGGATTCTTCCGAGTAATTGTTTGCCTTGTCTTAATTCCACTGTTCCTTCTATTGAAAAGAGAAGGTCTTTAAGCTCTTGCCATCCAAGTACGAGGAAAAAAGCTGCACTTAAACTATCTTTCAAATGGAGAGAAGGGCATGCTACTGATCCTTTGTGTAAATATTCACTTGTGCTTCCAATGCAATGAGATTTCAATACTATAGCTAACTTTGTTCTTTCAGTTTCTACAAAAATGCAGTTGCAGAGACCAATGGCAGGTTCTCAGGTTCCATTTTGTCCGCTCAAAAAGCAAATGTTCGATTGTTGGTCAATCATTGAGCCAGGTAATTTTAAGGTTCATGGCAAAACATATTTCAGGTAAACATACTAAGAAACCTTATTGTTTCAAATACCTGATTATATGGTCTGTTACTGACTTATAATTCATTGTTTGGTTGAAAAAAGAAGAAAGAGTTTGTACCAAATTACGCTGCATATAATCCATTCGGTGTTGATGTATTGTTATCACAACGTAACGTAAATCATATAGCACAATACGCGAAGCTTCCTTTTGTTACTACAACCTCGACCAAGTTCCTGTCGATCCTTGTTTTAAATGTTCAGGTATGTTGTCTAATTCCAGAGACAAATAGTCCTCCTTTTCCTTTATTTTTGGCAATTTGCTTTAATCTTGGTGTTATTATTGGAACTATAGATTCTATTATATCCAACTGCTATCTTTCAAGGTGAAACTGTTGGAGAAGGAATGAATTTTGTTTTATACTCAAACTTTCCGATAATTTTTTGAAGGAGCTTCCACCTCATTTTCATGAAAGCATTCAGGTTTAACCTCATGATTCTCTATTTTTTGCTTTGTTATCTTTTGTTGAATACACACTTTTTAATCTCTATAGTCTTTCGGTTTTTGCAGAGATTAATAGATGATGAGCTTGAGAAAGTTAAAGGCTTTGCTATGGATACAAATGTACCCTTTAGCGAGTGGTTAAAGATACCAGGGCGCGTTGCGAATGTAGATGATCTTCAATTGAATGGTGCAGAGAAAAAACTAATGAATGCTTATAACGAAAAACCCGTGCTGTCGCGGCCACAACACGAGTTCTACTCAGTATGTCATAAGTATCATAGCAATGCAAATCGTATTGAAACTTTGTTAGGAGAATCTGAGATGTATAATAATCAACAGTGAAGAAGATTGCCGAAGATTATGGAAATCATAGAAAATGGAAAGAATCTAGAAGATTACAGAGATATCTCTGATATCAGAATTTAGAATATTTACATTTATGTTGAAATATTTTAGAATATTTACATTTATGTTGAAATATATTATTTACATTTAAGTTTTAGGAAATTAAGTTTAATATATTCCCTATAAATAGATATGTACCTTGGAACCGTATTTTCATGAGAGTCTAATAACAATTCTTCCTAAACACTTTTGTGTTCTTACTCTCATCAATTTATCATGGTATCAGAGCCTTAGCCTCATATAAATTGGCTAGGTTCGATTCTTGATTTTATCATGGTATCAGAGCTTTAGCCTCATACGAAAAATGGCTAGGTTCGATTCTTTATCATGGTATCAGAGCTTTAGCCTCATACGAAAAATGGCTAGGTTCGATTCCTGATTTTCTTCATGGTATCAGAGCCATGCTTCATACAAATTAGCTTGGTTCGATTCTATCATCTCGTAGCCTTAGCCTCATGCGAAACATGGCTAGGTGCGTTTGATTAGGATTCATCGCCCTAAGAGATAGATTGGAATACATCGCCCTAAGCGATAGATTGGGACTCATCGCCATAAGCGATAGATTGGGATTCATCGCCCTTAGCGATTGATTGGGTCGTGACCTGCGACAGATTAAAGATTCATTGAAGAAGCTATGTCGTCGACTCCCTTTCAACCCTCTAATCGGCTACCCCTTCTGTATATCGTGTTTTATTAAGCCTTGTTTAACATTGTTATTTTTTATTTGTAGTTGTAGAAATCGTGGATCCCTCGGATTCATCAATGTTAACCATTAGAAGGTCTAAAGTTTACTTAGTGGATTTTAGACGATGATCGTGCTTGGTTCTATTGTGTAATTCGTGAGCCCTTTGGACTTGTAATGACTTTAAGACATTTTTTTATCATTAATGAAAATTTGATATCATTGAAAAAAAAGAATAATTAGCAAAGACTTTACAAATAAATAAGTTTCTATTAAAAACAAGAAAAATACACAATCTTTCGCAAAAAGTATATAGAGACAAGTCTCTTGGTCTATCTTAATACAAAAACTAATATAATACATGTATGTATAAGTTAAGACAATCGTTGTAGTAAATAAACCAAGATCAAGCTCTCCTCTGATTGCCCTGTTTTTGCGCTTTAAAGTACTTGAGAAGATTCTGTGCCTGAAATAATAGGGAGTTAGGACTAGAATGATTGGGAATAGACCAAAGAGAAAAAAGGAAAGAAAGATTGACAAGTAAACCTTCTCTTTGCCTCTAGCTGTTCCTGATTTAGTAAGAGCAACGAGAGGGGGAATCACACCTTCTCTAATGACAGTGTTACAGAATTTAGGGCTATGCATAGAGAGCTGCAAAAGTGCAGCAGTAGCATTCTCTTTGCCTCTTGAAGAACCTAACTCCACAACTTCCACCAAAACCGGTATACCTCCTTCTTCCCCAATCGCAATCTTTCCTTCTCTAACGGTGGCAAGATTGGCCAGCACAACCACAGCTCTCTCCACCATTCCAAATGCAGGATCCATCAATTCAACTAAGTATCTCACAGCTCCAGCTTCGATTACTTTGGATTTGTTCTCGTGGTGTATAGAGAGATTGAATAAAGCTGTGGCAGCGTCTTTCTTGCCACTGAGACTTGTAGCGTTTCCCAAGAGATCAACAAGTGGCTCAATAGCTCCTGCGTTTCCAATCTTGGTCTTGTACTCTTCGATGACAGATAAGCTGAATAATGTTGCTGCTGCGTTCGCTTTGGCTTCTTCTATGTCTCCTGTTTTGAGAACATGAATGAGGGGTTCGATAGCTCCACTTTCCGCGATGAGGGATTTGTTGTTGTCGTTGATGGATAAGTTTAACAAGCAAGTCACTGCATCCGCTTGGATCCTCTCATCCGTGGAGTAAAGCAGATTGACTAAGGAAGGGATTGCTCCGCACCTTGCGATCACAATCCGGTTGTCTGTACTGTTTCTTGACAGTATCCTGATTCGAGCAGTGGCCTCTCTCTGTGTATCCAACGAAGAACTCTTCTTGAGATCCTCAATCAGTTTCTTCACCTCCGTCTCGATACTTGAACTGCTTCCAGTTTCTCTTATGGAGACGATGCCTGGAGCAGAAGCAGACCTACTGAAAACCTGATGATGCACTTCCTTACCATCATCCAGTGAATCTGATTGAAAAAGAAGAGGGAATGGGTGAGTTGACTGAATCAACTCCAATGGATCAGGAGGGTAGACATTGTTAGTTTCACACCAACTGGCAATAAAAGCCCTGACAATGACATTAGGTGTCAAAGCTGTATGAGATAAAGCCTGCCTTGTCTTTGGACAAAACATGAGTCCCATATCGATCCATTTCTGGATAAAAACACGTTCGTATGTTTGACCAGATGCTACAATGACTGGATCAGTCATAAGCTCAAGAGATAGAGAGCAACTGAAGTCAGGAGGTACACAGACTGGACAACGCAACTGAGCCTGCTTTATGTCCCAAAGGTAATCATGCATTCGGGTTGTTAGAGAGATCAATCCCTCTAAATACTCAGCTTCGGTGCTATTATTAGTATTCTCCTTCATATTAGAAAGTACCACGCCTTCAATAAGAATCTCCAAGTTTGATCTTAGACCAACACTCTTTGCAATTTTCAGCAGAACCTCTGAAGTAGGTTCAACACCTTTGCTTTCATCTTTCAGAACTTGATTAGTGGTATATGAAATTTCTTCTCTTGCCACCGACTTCACTAATTCTATGCATTCCTGCAGCAAAATATGAAACATACAAAACATAGATGAGCCTGATCAACCTATAACAACTATTTTTTGTTTTTTTGTTAACACTACCTCAAAAGATGGTGAAATCAAGTCAGCAGGTAAATGCTGTTCACAGTGCTTGAGAAGCTGAAAGACTTCCAAACTAGATTCTCGTAGCTTTGATGCTAATGTTTCGATTCGAAGAACCTATATATATATGTAGTACACGAATAAGAGAAATTCAGAAACAGTTTTACATGAAAGATTCTACTTACATATAAGATTCTAGATGAAAGAGGTTGTTGCCAACTCTGAAACTCCTCTCTTAGTTCATCAATGTATTGAGCTAATTCTTCAAAACCATTGTTAAGCAGTTCACCAGGTGCGGCATCAGATCCAACAAGGTTCTCAAGAACAGGCTGGAGAAGCTTTGATATCGCTTCTCCTCTGGTGTAGTAGTTATGAGCTGGGTTTGAATATAAGTCACCCCTAGATGATGATGATGATAATAATCTTAGATATGAGGAGTTGTTATCTAGCAGAACTCTTAACCAAGACACCTCCTCCATACCTTCCTTCACTTACCAAACAATAACAAAAGATGAGTCTATCTTTATTTAAGTCACACCGAGATTATTCTAAAATCACATCCAAGTACGCTGAAATTATTTTAGATTCACAACCATGTTTTACATCCTAAATACATTAAATTAAAACATTACGCCATTCGCACACAGCAACACCCAGATATGCTTAATGGTTTTTACGATGCTTAGTCAACCTTAGAGTCAACATGATAAAAATATCTCATTGAAGCTCTTGAATCGAACCAAATTATTATTAAAAAAAAAAAACAAAAAACACTCAGTTTTGAACTTTCATCACGGCTTCAAATTCAAAACTTTACACTAGTAACAAGAATCTCCAGGAAAAAAAAAAATCTGTTTTTGTCAATAAAAAAGAAAGAGAAAACATCAGCCCTGAAAAAAAAAACAGAGATGTATAGAAAAAGAACAAAGAGGAAAAAGAAGACTGCAGAAGAAAGAAGGGTAGAAGAAGATCAAACCTGGTGGGTGGGTGGGTGGGGAATGGCAGCTTCAGCTTCAGCTTCAGATTAAGACCCAAGCTTCAGCTTCAGCTTCAGATTAAGACCCAAAAATACTAACTAAAGTCCATCCTCAATTACTTAATAAATGCGTTAAGAGGTTTTACGTAAATCAACCTTAGTTAGGTGGGTAAGGTGCGGTTTTCTTTTATTTAAATATTTCAATTTTGACTTTTTGATTTTGTTGGTCCAGTCCAGTTTCTTTATTCATTTTTCTTAATAACCCCAACCTTATGTTTATTATGTAACCGCGTTTCTATTATCTCCCCCTCTACATCATTTGGAATCAATTTCTCATGTCCCCCAAAAATTTTTTTACTGTTCACGTGCCCCCCAAAAAAAAAAAAACCCCACCCCCCATGATTCCAAAATATAAAAGGTTATTTGTAAGAAAAAAAACTGTTTTTTTTTCTGGGGGTATGGAGAAAAAAAAAAAGTTGTAGGGACAAAGTAGAAAAGGACCCCTATATTTGACCATTTCTTTCCCCATTTCCCATTTCCCTATCCTAAAATTCAAACCATCTGGCAATTTTTTTTTTGTCTACTTACCCTTTTTTTTTTTTTTTTGCAATTTTTTTTTTGTCTACTTACCCTTTTTTTTTTTTTTTTACAAGATTGTCTACCAAACCAAATCAAAAAACAAAAGAAAAACGGAAAAATATCTTCTTATCTAGGAGGTAAGGTTGAAGTGAAAATCAAAGAAAACTTAGAAACACAAAAACAAAGAAAAACCCATGAAATCGATTTTGATCTTGCCATTCCGATACCATGTAAGATAAACCAAAACCCTATTGATGAAGAGATCAATTCTTGTGAAAGAATTAAAAACCAGAAACACTTTATTAACATAATACAAAACCTAGATTATTATGAATCTGAAAACTAAAGACATATAGCCCATAACAACTTTATTAAACAGAAACTAAGAGAGAAAATAAAAGAGAAACAAAATATATTAGATTTTGCTAAGCAGTAGAAACAATTTCTATTGATTTGGTTTCATAAAAGTTGAGATTACACAACATTTTACATGTCCTTAAATAGAGAAATATTTAGGTTAAATGAAATGTTGTTATGGGCTTTTGTTGTCACAAATATCATTTGTGATTGGGCTTCAATATTAAGGTCCATGCTAATCCATTTTCTTCATTTCTTTATCTTCACTTCTTTTCTCAATCTCAATGTTAACATTTTCTTCACTCTTCCTTATGCTTTCTTCACATAAAGATGAATCTTTGATTACTTCTCTAACAACCTCCTTCAAGTTCATAGTGAATAGAATACCAACATGAATTTGTTTTTTAAAAGTCTTGAAACTAAATCAAAAACAGATTTTCTTCATCTTCACTTTCACTACAACAAAACAGGTGTTTTGCATCGACCTTTTACGTCGACCATCATGTCGATGGTAATTTAC
>CM071721.1:24219749-24236389 GCA_036630335.1 Physaria fendleri | reverse complement strand
TTTTTTTTTTTTTTTTAATTAACGAAATTATTTTTGGTTATAATTGTAGGAATATACGGTGGATTTTTGAGTGGTAATATATAAGATTTTGAATGTATATAAAGTGGGTTAAATTACCAAAAAAAAAATATTAACAATATCTGTTATTTAACTTTTTCCTGATTTAAATGGCGTGGGTAAAGTTACAACAAAAAATTTATTAACAATATCTGTTATTTAACTTTTTCCTGATGTAAGGCCATCTCCATCGCAGGTTTTGGAAGGGTTTCTTAAAAAAAAAAAAATTAATAAACAAATGAATAGGAAGAAAGAGAAAAGAGAGTCGGCTGTTGTTTGGGATATTTGAGAATCGATTCAGAAACAGTTTCTATACCTGGCCATTTATTATTGGTCAGCATTTCTAATAAAAATTTTAGTTTAATTAAATAAGTAAAATTCATTAAAATATTAATATTTTTTGGGTTTTAGAAACTAAAACCAATGGAGTTGCCCTAAATGGCCTAAATATGCATTACTTTTTATTTTTTCTTTTAAAAGTAAAAGCGTGGGAGAATTGGTTACGATTTTTGGTTATTAAAAAAAATGCAGATAAAGGAAAGTCAGAAGCGTGCTTTGCGTGGGGGTTGCACGAATCCGTCAGCTCAAAAAAATGCAGATAAAGGAAAGTCAGAAGCGTGCTTTGCGTGGGGGTTGCACGAATCCGTCAGCTCATGCCACGCGCGCAACGTACTTAACGCGAGGGTTCGCACGGATCCATCGGCTCTGTCTAACCACCATTCACCCGCACTGTTTCACCCAACGGTTCACTACACAACAGTCCTTTGGCTTTTTTCTGTCTCCAAAGTATTTATAATTAATGTCCCCCATATCTTAATTACAATACATCACTTTCAATCCAAGTAAGACTATCCTGTGGACTAAAATCAAAGATTTGGATGTTGTAGATCTTATCTTAATGCGGTTTGGTTTCTTTCAACTTATAGTTAACTCGTATGAATAGGATATACACAGACTTGTAATCTCAAAATATGAATGACCAGTGAAGATGGAAACAAGAAAACTATATTACACGTTCATTTTTGGATTAATAAGTCACCTGATAAAGTACCTCATGAGTATATGTTTTTGATTGCATCACAAGTTTGATAACTACTTATATGTGCAACTTCAATAAGACAAAGCCTTGGACTCAGAATGTTACATTCTGAAATCAAGAACACAAACCGAGTTATCAGCGAAGCAAGCTGCTATTTTGTTACCTTCTTTGTTCCAACACACTTCGAATATTCCTCCATTTCCTGTATATGTCTTCAGGAGTTTTCCTTCTTTAATCGACCATACTTGTATTGATCTGTCCAATGACCCACTCGCTATGTACTCCCCGTTTGGGCTAAACGTACTCCCCGTTTGGGCTAAACGCCAGTGAGTAAACCGGTTCCCTTCATATCAAAAACCAGTAAACATTGAGCCCCACCTGCTATAATGTTTAAACCATATAATCAGATCAGAGGTTTAAGTTTACCTGTGTCCGTTGTAACTACATAGCATCTTTCCGAGTTCTGCATCCCATAGCTTTACTGTTGAGTCAAATGATGCGCTGTTCCATTCAAAGGAGCCAGTGATGATGAATATTATGTTACAGTGACACTTTGTTTTTCTCAAAGCAATCAAATTTCAATAAATTTATAACCTTGCAAGAGCTAGCTGTTTGTTA
This sequence comes from Physaria fendleri, assembly GCA_036630335.1. NCBI lineage: Eukaryota > Viridiplantae > Streptophyta > Magnoliopsida > Brassicales > Brassicaceae > Physaria > Physaria fendleri. Next base: position 24,234,675 of record CM071721.1, on the reverse strand, counting down.
GGATTGTTAGTTCCTGGTTTATAACCTTGCAAGAGCTAGCTGTTTGTTAGGATTGTTAGTTCCTGGTCCTGTAGGGCTCCATCTGATATATCTGAAGAAAAAGATGAATATAGTGAGAACTGAGCAAAAATGCTAATGAATTCTAATGATACATGTAAGAGGTCAATTCAGAAAACCTTGGCAGTACTATCATCTGAGCATGAGGCCAATAATGAGCCAGTAGGATCCCATTTCACGCAATTAACCTCACCCTGCAATTATGGAAGCCCTGAGTTTGATTAGTCCGAGACCTTTCTGACTTAAGACTGAGAAACTAAACATAAGATATGGCAGAAACTTTGATGAGAGATACAAACCTGATGGCCAGCAAAGATTCTGACGGGCCTAGTTTCTCCAATCTTACATAAGTAGATCATGCTGTCAGTGGAACTTGTTGCAAATGATACATTGTTGCGCCAATCAACATCAAGTGTTGGACCTATTTTTCATGTTATTGTTGCAAATGATACATTGTTGCGCCAATCAACATCAAGTGTTGGACCTATTTTTCATGTTACATCCAATACCATATGCTTGAGAAAAATAGATTTCAATTGATGTTTCATCAAAAAAGGAAAAGAAATTGTACCTGAATGAAACTCAAATTGTTGCTTCCACTCCGCTACATTTACGTCCCAAACAACAGCTGTCTTATCAACACTACCAGTAAGAAGATAATCACCCTTCTTGTTCCACTTGAGCGAAAAAATAGGTCCCTCGTGTTTGCTCAGAGTACTTATCAAGTCACCTGGAAATGTGAAAACAAAAATACGTGACCCTTCTGGAATATTCCATATACGCGCTGTTGCATCACCAGACCTGATTATTTGCAAAAGATGAACAATGGTATAAGAACCTATATTATCCACAAGACATTCATCTTTCTCAACAAACTACTCACCCTGATGCAAGAAGTGAAGCCGAGGGACTCCATGCGCAAGCACAAACCTAAATCAGTAATATAGACAAAATTGTAATCTTTGTATAAGAGTGGATAGAATTAATTGAATAGATACATGAAGATGGAAAACAACCATAGAACATGTTCATTTAACGTGTATAGTCACCTAGTAAAGTACTTAAGTACCTCAGAAGTATGTCCTTCCAAAATCCTCACATCAGAACTAGGAACGTGACTTGTCTGAGATGTAGAAGCCGTCACGATATCCATAGGTTCTGCACCTGAACAAATAAAAACACAAAAATTCATATTGGGAAATAGATGTTGTATGTCACAAAATACGAGTAAAAAGCTTGAAGGTAGCAAAGATAAAGTAATAAGAGAAACCTGTATGACGCCTATGCTCTTCATCCCTGGCATTTGAAGGTAGCAAAGATAAAGTAATAAGAGAAACCTGTATGACGCCTATGCTCTTCATCCCTGGCATTTTCTTTGTCAGTTTGGTCAATAACCATTTCCCTATCACCATCTCCAAGTTGTTTTTCTTGGCTCTTTTCCCTGTCAAGCTTCTCTCTTTCCCTCTCCCGTTCCATTTCTCTTTCCTTCTCTAGTTTCGATCTTTGTATTTCCCTCTCGAATTTCTCTCGTTCCAACCTCTCCCTCTCCCGTTCCTCTTCTCGTTCTATCCTCTCTCTTTCCCTCTCCTTTTCTCTTTCCATCCTTTCCCTTTCCCTTTCCCTCTCTCGTTCCTTCTGTTTCTCGTACCTATCCTTTTCCTTTGCTTGGTTGTGATCTCTTTCATGTTCTCGTTCAACCTCGTTATTGTTTTCTTTAGATCTATCTCTTTCCTTCTCCCTATCCCTCTCTTTCCTCTTCTTGTCCCTCAGCATATTCTGCAGTTCGTTTACATCCTTTGTAATCAGATCCAACGGTTGAAAGAATGAAAAATCCTCGTCAGCATCCCCTTCATTCTGCAAGTAAATAGAACATAGTTCACGCCAAAACACCATGTAGAAATATACAAGAGATTAAAAAAAAAAAAAAAAAGTTGAAATTTTTTATAACATTGCTCAAATTTGCTTCCATCTCCATCATTCTGCAAGTAAATAGAACATAGTTCACGCCAAAACACCATGTAGAAATATACAAGAGATTAAAAAAAAAAAAAAAAAGTTGAAATTTTTTATAACATTGCTCAAATTTGCTTCCATCTCCATGTAATGAAGCCCTTTTTGAACAAATTTGATAAGAGCACCAGGTGGAACCATATTCCCATCAATGTTGGTTTTATTTATCGCTGCCTCATAACCTAGAGTGAATGCAGAATGTGTAAACCCTGCAAAAAGTATATTTGATTTTTTAAAAAAATAGAAAAACAGATAAATATAAACTACTACTATCATCTAACAGAGCTTCCAGTGAAACAAGTATTCATATACAACGACATGGAAAAATCAAAACCTAGATTCGCGAGTAGCTGTACGAACTAGATAATCTAAAGAATCCTGAAGCACTGAGACACTAGGAATATTCTAAAAACTACAATCCCCGTATCATGGTCATCTCGTATTCAAATTCTCGCTTCAAATCACACCAGCGAACAGAAGTGGAATTTCAAAGAAAGAGCTCCGAGCAAACAACGTCGCCGGGAAGAGCTTAAAGATTTCTCGACAACTAGCCCTTCTCTTTATATTTGCAATCTCCGATAATTCCCACAAATTAAAAAACCTTAATGGGCCTAATTGTGTCCATATGCTTCCTACGTTAAAAGAAGAAATAAGATATCATATGCTTCCTACGTTAAAAGAAGAAATAAGATATTATGCAGGCCCATTAAAAGAACCCGGATCCGATTTATGCCGAGCGGGTAAAGATTCGGATATTTGCATTTTAAATTGAAAACTCCGCTCCATCTCTCTTTTCTGTATCATTCATTGTTCTCTCCCTTCTGTCATTTTAAAAGAGCCGTTAGAGAGAGATCGAGAAAGAACCAGAGAGAGAAAGAGACAGAAATCACTTGAATCTGAGCAAATCGAAGATGGTTACGAACATTGGGATGATGGATTCAGCGTATTTCGTAGGGAGATCGGAGATTCTTGCATGGATTAACTCCACTCTACAGCTAAATCTCTCCAAAGTTGAAGAGGTAATCTGTTGATTAGGTTTTGTTTCTCTGGGATGGATGTTTTTAATAAACTCAAGATCACTAAGGTCCTCTTTCATATCTTCTTACCTTTCAACCTTTTTTCAAGATCACTAAGGTCCTCTTTCATATCTTCTTACCTTTCAACCTTTTTGATCTTAGGCCTAATATAACTGAATTTTTCTGGTTAATTTGGTTGTGTAGCACATTGAAGTGAGTAAACTTGTCAAGGGTAGACCACTCGATAACTTGGAGTTTATGCAATGGATGAAGAAGTACTGTGATTCTGTAAATGGAGGCCAGCATAAGTAAGTTTTGCAACTATTCCTTAACCTTGTTTCTTCAAATTTTCTAGGATCTGCTTATACTTGGCTTAATGTTGTGTTGCACTCAATCAAATTCATTTAGATAAACCAAAATTGGCTATTAATCATGAGGAAAAGTGTCTGGTTATCATTTATACTTGCTCTATGATAAGTTCAACAGTCTTGTTCATATACAGTTTTTTTATGAAGTTTAGTACATGATCCAAGACTCGTCTCTGAGATTGATCTTTTGTTTTTTGGTAGTTACCATGCACTGGAGAGAAGAGGAGCCAGCAAAGGAGGTAAAGAAGCAACCAAGAGTTTTTGGTAGTTACCATGCACTGGAGAGAAGAGGAGCCAGCAAAGGAGGTAAAGAAGCAACCAAGAGAGCTGCAGCTACACAACAATCAGGCAAAAGTTCTTCTTCAGCAGCTGCACCTAGACCTTCGTCTTCTAATGGAACCCGTAAGCACGAACCCCTATCCTCCAATACTGGGAACCACCACTCTTCAAAACCACCACCTAAACAACAACCTAAACCAGTACCTGCTTATGAAGATAAGGTATACCTTCTCAACATATTAACTTCTGAATTCACATCAAAGTCCAAAAGCTTACCAAAATAACTTCTTTGTTATATAGATCACAGAACTGAAACTCTACATAGACAGCTTGGAGAAAGAGAGAGATTTCTATTTCTCTAAACTCAGAGATGTAGAGATCCTCTGCCAAAACCCAGACACAGAATCCTTACCTGTAATGCAAGATCTTCTCTATGTCTCTATTCAAAAACTCCATAAAATGTTTCTAATCATCGCTTCTCTTTATTCTGCAGCTTGTTGGTTCCATAAAAAGAATCCTGTACGCAGCAGATGGAGAAGACGTAGGGACAGCAGCAGAACCAATACAGACATTGAGTCCCATTGCTGAAGGATCAGAAGAGAGAAGGAAGAGTGTCATTGAGTCACAGAAAAGGAAACTCATAGTGAATCTCGATGTTGATGCTGCAGCGATTACATCACACTCTCCTAGACAACGCCTTTCTGATGCTTCTGATGTCAAATGCAGTGGTTCATCTCCTCTCTTGACTTGCTGAGTCAGTTTATTTTACTATATTCCTTTATGAAAACGTTATTAAACCTTCTACTAGTACTGTGTTGAAAATATCATTGTAGTGATGTTTTGTGATCCTTATGGTAATAACATGTTTTGGCTCCCTAAAATTTCACATTTTAATGGTTAATATCATAAATCAAATATGTTTCCTTAGACTCAGGCTGGCCAATCAAAATACTTGGGGGAAAATTTAAAAGACATACGCAAGAACCGGACCTTCGTTTACCCAATTATATAACCTTTTTTTTTGAGAACTTTTGTTTTTCTGTTTGTACAAATTACTTCTTCATAAACTTCAACAATTTAATTTTATCAGAGATGAACATAAAGGCGCAGGTATTTTAATTTACAACTTTATATATACAACTTTTTGGTGATTTTAATTTAAATTTGTACAAGGAAAAGGAGACTGAAAAAAGACAAGATGATGGATCATCAAAAGTAGTGGTGGAAACAACGGATAATCGTTCGTCGGCGGGGAAAGGCTCAGAGCAAAAAAGTGTAGAAGTGGTTCATAAAATTCATCCCAAAACTAGCGGTGGCGTTCTCGTCGGAGCTGCCGTTGCCGTTGAATCCACCCTTGATTCTGCCAAAGAAGTCATCTCTCAAAGCCTCAAAAATAAATAATCGTTTTTTAGTTTCTGTTTTATAACACTACTCTGAAGGATCAGAAGAGAGAAGGAAGAGTGTCATTGAGTCACAGAAAAGGAAACTCATAGTGAATCTTGATGTTGATGCTGCAGCGATTACATCACACTCTCCTAGACAACGCCTTTCTGATGCTTCTGATGTCAAATGCAGTTCATCTCCTCTCTTGACTTGCTGAGTCAGTTTATTTTACTATATTCCTTTATGAAAACGTTATTAAACCTTCTACTAGTACTGTGTTGAAAATATCATTGTAGTGATGTTTTGTGATCCTTATGGTAATAACATGTTTTGTCTCCCTAAACTTTCACATCTTAATGGTTAATATCATAAACAAATATGTTTCCTTAGACTCAGGCTGGCCAATCAAAATACTTGGGGGAAAATTCAAAAGACATACGCAAGAACCGGACCCTCTTTTACCCAAAAGAATATATAAGCTCTTTTTTGAGAACTTTTGTTTTTCTGTTTGTACAAATTACTTTTTCATAAACTCCAACAATTTAATTTTATCAGATATGAACCTAAAGGCGCAGGTATTTTATTTGGTGGTATATAAATTCTAATATCTTTCAGTTATATATTGCTTTCGGTGATTTTATTTTAAATTTGTTCAATGAAAAGGAGACTGAAAAAAGACAAGATGGTGGATCATCAAAAGAAGTGGTGGAAACAACGGATCATCGTTCGTCGGCGGGGAAAGGCTCAGAGCAAAAAAGTGTAGCAGTGGTACAACGGATCATCGTTCGTCGGCGGGGAAAGGCTCAGAGCAAAAAAGTGTAGCAGTGGTTCATGAAATTCATCCCAAAACTAGCGGTGGCGTTCTTGTCGGAGCTGCCGTTGCCGTTGAATCCACCCTTGATTCTGCCAAAGAAGTCATTTCTCAAAGCCTCAAAAAATAAATAATCGTTTTTTAGTTTCTGTTTTATAGTACTACTTCAAAATGACTTAAAATGATTTCTACTTTCTGTTTTGTAGTCTAATTTTTATTTATACTTTGAAGATAAATTTTGAAATTTTTTAATGGATTTGATTGAATTTTCACAAAAAGTTTGATTACAGCTGAAGGAAAAAAAAAAGTATATTTATTTTACACAAACTCCTCCGCGATTGACGATGTCAAGCACTACCGACTGTCTGATGATGTGACTCTCCACAAGATTTATCCCACGTTTTACTCAAGACGAAGGAGAATCCACAGACCGTTTCTTATGACCACCACAAAACTGCGTGCTGTTTTTATCCATCTTACAAAAAGTTTGATTACAGCTGAAGGAAAAAAAAAAGTATATTTATTTTACACAAACTCCTCCGCGATTGACGATGTCAAGCACTACCGACTGTCTGATGATGTGACTCTCCACAAGATTTATCCCACGTTTTACTCAAGACGAAGGAGAATCCACAGACCGTTTCTTATGACCACCACAAAACTGCGTGCTGTTTTTATCCATCTTCTCCAACACGTAGTGCGCAAGCATATCGTTAGACTCCACAAGATTCTCCCGGCAAAGAAACTCATCGCCGCAAAGTTTCTCAACATCTCTATAATAATCATGAACAAACACATGCGTCTTCAAATTCCCACCGCCTTTTTTACTCCGAGCTAAAACCGCCGCCGTGAAAATCGAAGACATTCTCCCCGGTACATCACCACCATCGCCACGTGGTCCATCAACTAAAATCACATCCCAATCAACATCCCCCGGTACATCACCACCATCGCCACGTGGTCCATCAACTAAAATCACATCCCAATCAACATCATAAACATGATTAGGCAAATCATTAAGCCCTAATTTACAATCGGAGAATAAAAGATTCTGAACCGGACGACATTCATTCTTCGCTGATTCTTTAACCGCTAACACTAACTCACGCGCCTCACGCGCTTTAGTAGTGTACTGAACATCGAAAACTTCGATTTCCGGGTGGATTTCTTCGAAATAAGCAGCGTAGTAACGATTCTCTTCGATGAAAACAGTACGTCCGTTGTGATTTAGTGATTTCCAGAGAAGAGTTTCGAGAGTTAGTCCGAAGATTAGGACATTACACGGCGGAGAACAGCGACGTAGAACGTCTGAGATTGATTTCATTTCTCCGTATGACATGTGGTAGCTGTCGTTAGATCTTGATGCGTAATGAAGCATTGCGTTGATGACTGATGTTGGTAATTGAGAGATTGGAGAGGCTGGTACGGTGAAGGAGACGGTGGAGGAATTGGTTTTAGAAGGGATGGTATAGAGAAGAGTAAGGAGAAAAGCGATTGTGAAGAAGGAGATGAAAGCGAGAAGCCATAGACGATTTGTGCTTGTTTGTTTTTGAATGTAGGGATGAAATAGTATTAGCTTTGTGTTTGTGTTCCCTCCTCCACTTTTCATTTTTTTTTGTCCCTCTGTTTTTCAGTTCCGGTCAGAGGAAGAGGATGACTTTGGTTTGGTTTTGGGAAGAATTAGTAACTTAATATGCGAACAAAACCTATCAGAGACTGACGGTGACGTCATTGTGGTAGACATATCTTATTCCGAAGTATATTTATATTCTAAAAGATTTGTTCGTTCTAGAATCTTTTTAGTTTTTTCTTCCTTAGAGAGGTTTATGAAAATGACTTATATTAATTACCTAATTCACACAAATCATACTTTATTAGATAAGTGTCAGTTAAAGTTTAAAATAGTGAACATGGTATTAATGTAGTTGTTGGAAATTGTAAAAGTAGTTTAAGAAATTTTTTTTGATAACCCAGTGTCCAGACCACTTTATCATGGCCTGACTAGTCCCACCGGACTCGCGAAAAGCCTCCACTTAAGGGCCCCTTGGATCGCAGTGGTCTGGGGCGCTGCAAGCACCGCGGGTAAAACTTGCAGTGGCCGGGACTCGAACCCGGGTGGCGGGTGCCTCAGCTGAGGTTCCTTTACCACCTGGTTTGTGTTCTTGAAACCTTTGAAGATCTTGGACTTGATCTTGTTGAAGCTAACATTTCATGTACAGACACATTTAGCTTCCATGCTATTGGTTCATCAGATGTAACTTCTTTATCATCATCATCATCATATATATATATATATATAGCCCATTCAACACATATATAATATTGCTTACTTACAGAATGATGATGGAGTCAATATGGATGCTGAAAGAGTGAAACAAGCAGTCGCAGAAGCCAAAATGATAGACAAGAACACATATTCATGGATCATAAAACCAAAAAAAAAATTAAAAAAGTATTATGGATCTCTTATACATAAAAAGGGATATTAATTAGTTAAACATATGATTAAGGAAACAATCAATTTGTATGTCTCTCTGACTAATCAAAATTTCTCAATTATTTTTTTGTATTATTGATTGAAGAGGAATTAAATTTGATATATAACATAATCAAAATCAAAATCACAAAACATCCATTATTGCATTGATATATAACATAATCAAAATCAAAATCACAAAACATCCATTATTGCAAATTCCAAGTTCAACGTTTCCATTTACATACACTTTTTTAAATATACATATTTCATAGCAAATTTTTGTACATTTTAATTGATAAACCTGGGTCGACCACTCGGATACTTTTCTATCACAAATATTACACACGAATTTTGACATTCGACTAAAACCTACACATATCGTTTATTAAAACCCAAATAACTCATTTTTATAATTTACACACTTTTGTATTACCTCTTATTACGGCGGTCTTTAGGCATTCCTTTCACTTGAGTTGAGGTAAAGAGCATTCGAAGGGATACGCACACAAATCAAATCGTATCTTAAACCAATATTAAATTAATCAATTTTAGCCAACAAAGTTTTTAAACCAATATAAACCGTTTTAAAATTAATTTCCTTATTTTAACCTTAACCAATAACAATTATACCCAAAAGAAAAAAACATAATGGGCTCAATTTGGGCTCTTTAAATACCCAATGAATAGTCTCCAGCTCTCTCGCGCTCGAGTCTTCTAGCTCCTTTTCGAGCTTTTTACTTTTTCCCGCTCAACAGAGAGCTGAATCTTCTTTCCATCCGCCAAAACTTCCAGAGGAATTCGAAGATTCCGACGGAAAATTCACCTGGTGTAGCAAAATGGAAGCTCCTCGGTCCATCAGAAGAAGGAAACCTCTCGCGGATTGCAGCAACACCGTCACTAGATCTTTTCAGCAGTCATCTTCTTCAGTGAAATACGTGAATCCGAGTCTCACGTCTACTCTTAAGAGAATAAGAGATCAAAATACGGTAGTGAAATACGTGAATCCGAGTCTCACGTCTACTCTTAAGAGAATAAGAGATCAAAATACGGTTAAGGAGAAGACTAAATATGTTATTACTTCAGAGGCTGCTTCCGGAATCGCTTCTCAGTCTCTTTCCACAAACATTGGGCCTGTGACTCGCCGTATGTCTTCCGTTCTGAGTTCTCCGGCTTCTGTGCTTCCTCTTCCCCAAACATCGCTCTCTGATTTGGGTATTTGATTTACCTGCCATGATTTTGATATAGTTTGGTTTATTGTATCAAGTTTATCTTATACTGAATTGAATTTATGCACAACTCTAGGGTTTTAAATTTTGGGTTTAGGTATTTTAGGAATGGTTAGACTCTATGCTTGGATTTATCATGTTATAGTGGAAGAGCACTAGTTGGGTCATAACCATGTTCCTTCAAATTTTCTAAGCGGCCCCAAGATTAGCTGGGGTTGCAAATTGCTATCAAGCTGCTTAAATTGTTCTGTGAATATCTTAAGCTGATGTTTAAGAATGTTACTATTCTTAGGCGTTGGTGATAAGGAGTTTGGTGAGCCTGTGTCAGATTTTATGGTGAAAAGGAAAAGGAATAAAGACGAATTGTCCTCTACTGCAGGTGAGCCTGTGTCAGATTTTATGGTGAAAAGGAAAAGGAATAAAGACGAATTGTCCTCTACTGCAGCGGCTCGCCTACATCTGGGCTTGACATCATGCTCTGGGTATGAAACCTGACATCATATAAGTTCTGGGAAAATAATATCCGGTATGACTAGTTGTAGCTAATGAATATGTGGAATCAGGCTAGAACATAGTATATGTCTACTGTTCTCTGGCCTGTTCTGTTATTCTGATAGGAATCTTGTAAGAAATAAGTTATTGGATGATATAACTAGTATTATTGTTAAACCAATCATGCCTGTCCTTGTTTGTTAATTCTCTTTGAGACTTGTAATTGTATCACAGGAAAAAAACACATGAAGCAAACGAAAAGAAACTGAAGTCTTTGAAAGTGCCTCCCAAGAAGGTGAATTCATTATTTCATTAAAAAGCTCTAGCTATATACTTATTAGAAGTTTGATAGTCCCTGTGATGCTCTCATCTTGAAAAAGTAGTCACTTATGGATCTACACTTTATGGCTCTAGCAAATTGTATATATCATTGCATTGTATCTTTCAACATTGATCGGTCAGAAAATTCTTCTGTCAGTGCCTAGTCTTTCAATGTCATGTATGTTATAATTGCTGTATAATGTGATATGCACCTTTTATCTCTCGTTGTTCATATGTAGAGCCTTATATCTATTAGTACCATTTAGAAGATTGTTCTAAATCTTATCCAATATTTTTGGTTGCATTACAGAGGCAACGGACTGTAAAGCAATTGAAAGAGAATTCGAGTGATGCGGCTACTCAGGAATATATAGAGCAGAAGAGAGCTTACTTTGCAGAGATCGATGCATTTGAGATCCCAGAAGAAGAGGTATCATCTAGTAGCGACTTAGACTAAGTATGAAGACATAACACAATCCTAAGCCTGTCACTGAGACACCATAACACGCTCGTATTCACTGTATAGGTAAGTAGTCTTCTCACAAGATTTTGGTATATAAATGAATTTTCCATTTCTATAAAAATCCACACAAAATTGCAAGATAAATAAGAACATATTAATATGATTTGGTAAATTTTATCATTTAGAGAAGAGCCTTGTGAAAAAATTTCCAGAGGAATTAGGAGGATTTTGAAGACAAGAGACATGAACATATCTTCCTAACTTGTCCACTTGTCTTGCTTCACCCCTTGTGTCCTTTTTGCATATCTTACATGTTTTGTCCACCCATCCTTCCTCCACATATTGCCCATCCACTATAACATTTACATATACCAAATTAATTCATTTTTTTTTTCAAAATTGAAAAGATTAGATTCTAGATTTTACCTTCAACATAGGATTTAAAAAAGTCTTTGTATGTCCCTCCAATTTTTCTCCTTAATGCCCCATACTGCATATCTCATCAGTTTAGGGTTCATTTCATTGATAATCATAGAATTAGTGTGTAGTTAATTAAGAATATACTTACCTGTTCTTGGTTCATCTTGCCACCAGATTTTGTAGCTTCTCTAGCTTCATAGAGAAGCTCAGCATCTTTCTCAGACCGAACCTGAGCAAAATCCAACGCATCTGTTAATTTAGTAAACAGAGAAGTCTCATCTTCCTTCTTCTTGTCTTCATCTTTCTCTTGTTTTGCCGACACAACAACGACCCATCTTGGGTTCCGGTTAATTCTCGGCAAGGTTTTGTCTTCATCTTTCTCTTGTTTTGCCGACACAACAACGACCCATCTTGGGTTCCGGTTAATTCTCGGCAAGGTTCTTGAAATTGGGACTTTGGTCGTGGAAATGAACCCACTATTGTGTTGTAGAGGCAATGCTCTTAAACCCATCTCTTAGTTTTCACTCTGATTTAGTCTAGGAGATTGCAAATTATAGTACATATATATATAAGATATAGTAAAAACATATGTGTTTGTGTGGTCGGGATTGAAAATGGAACAGGGGTCACAAATGAAGAGTATAGTTGTGATAATTAAAGTAGTTACGTGGGTGTTTAGAAAACAGAGAAACTCAAATCCATAAAACAGAAAAGGCGTATCGTAGTGTTTGGTGGTATCGAGTGTAGACGATAATAAGTCGCTAAATGTGGGACCCGCTATTAATGACGTGGCTTCATAATATATTTGTATAAAATGAAAAAAAAAAAAATCTCAATTCGGATTTATTATCTCTCCCGCTATGTTAACACTCTCTCCTAAAACTCTAGCTTCTTCTTCTTCTTTCAGTTCGCAAAGCCCTAGACGTAAATCCCCAAATTCAGGTCGATTCCGGAGTTCGAAATGGAAATCACATACCGTTTTTGTGAAATCTGAAGTTCCCAAATTCAGGTCGATTCCGGAGTTCGAAATGGAAATCACATACCGTTTTTGTGAAATCTGAAGTTCAAATTGAGAGGGAACTCGAATTCGAGACGGGAGAGACGTTTTTCCGCCATGAAAGTGCTAGAGGACGAGACCTAGGTGTACTCTCAGCTTCACTCTACAAGAAATCAAAAGGGAGCTTACGGATTCTCGACGCAATGTGCGGCTGTGGAATCAGATCACTTCGTTATCTTGTGGAGGCTGAAGCCGATTTCGTGATGGCTAACGACGCGAACGATGGTAATAGGAGAATAATCACGGATAATTTGAGTCAAGTAGAGAGAGGTACTGGAGATAAAAGGAGATGGGTTGTGACGCATTTGTTAGCTAACAAAGCGATGATAGAACGATATATGGTTGCTGATTTCTTCGATATGATTGATATTGATTCGTTTGGGAGTGATTCGGCTTTTCTGAGAGATGCGTTTAATGCATTGAAATTGGATGGTTTGCTTTACCTAACATCAACAGATGGTTACTCTTCTGGTGGTCACAGACCTTACAAGTGAGTGTAAGCAATACAATGCATGATACGAATAGGCTTTTTGGAATATTTTAGGGAACTTGCTATGATTTAGGGACCATGGAGGTTGTGCAAGTTTAAACATTTTTTGTTTTGTTTGGTGTAGTTCTTTAGCAGCCTATGGAGCATTTATTAGGCCAATGCCGTTTGGGAATGAGATTGGGCTGAGAATGCTAATAGGTGGAGCAGTGAGAGAAGCATCTTTACTTGGCTATCATGTTACACCTCTTTTCTCATACTATTCTTATCATGGACCTGTATTTAGAGTCTTGCTGAGAGTTAACCGTGGGAAGTTACATGAGGACAGGTTGTTTCAACATTTGAAAATATGAGTTAAAGGGCTTTTGTTATGTTGCGTTTCTAATTCGAGTTGGGTTGTGTTATTATCTGCAGGAACTATGGTTTTGTCACTCATTGTCATCTATGTGGCAATTCTAATACATTTAGATGGGATGAACTTGGTTTGATGGGATGTCCTTGCAGTGATACAAAGGCTTCTTCTTCATTGGTAGTCTCAGGACCAATGTGGCTTGGACCACTTCATGACGCATCATATGTTGCTGAAATGTTGGAGTTGGCAAAGGAATGGGGATGGGTTAGTGAAGACACTGGCATGGATCTGGAGAAGCTTCTCACCATAATGATTGAGGAGAGTGATCCAAGACTGCCTCCTGGATACACCAAAATGGATGAGGTCCTTTAAAACCATACTTCAATTAAATTTTTAACACTTACCCTTCCAAATTACATAACGTTTAGTCTATGTTGTGATCAGATGGCGAGTCGTGCAAAGATGAATTCACCTTCGTTGAAGAAGATGATGAGTGCTCTAGTTAAGGTATGTAGTTGCTGAATTCTCACAATCTCTGAATAAACTAAAGGTCCAAAGCTTAAAAAGCTCTGGTTTTGGATTTTGCAGGAAGGATATGCTGTTAGCAGATCTCATATTATACCCAATGCTCTCAAAACTGATTGTCCCATGTCAGATTTTGTAAGAATTGCTAAAGGTGAACTAAAGAGTTGACTTTTGTTATAAACAAGGGTGATTGATCATTTTAGTTGACTATAACAAGCAATTTAACCCATCCTTGTAACTGTATAAACCCTTTTGTTCTTTTGTAATCCCACAAAAATATGTATTAAGTGATCACCCAATCTGTGGTTATTGCTCAAAAGCTTTCTGGAATGTTGGATTCTTGCTTGCTCGAATGTAGGCTTCTTGCAGTATTCAGACACGAGGAGCGGCAGGAGCAGCAGCTGCAGGACGAGGTGCCTGACCAGGCTGTCCAGGCTTGGGAGTATCCTCCTGAAAATTTACCATTTTCATAACCAATCAGTACAAAACATAGAAGAGGATACATTCTCGATCAAAACTAACTGTTACATATAAAAAGTCATGTTTTTGAAGCAGTTCAAAAATAGTTTTAAACAACTAGAGCAAAAAGGTAAACATTCTAAAGACATTACTATTCAGAAGTGAAACAACAGTTAACAAAACATAACCTTTTATAATGTAATTATATTGAAGCTTACCTTGCGTCTGGCAAAACGTGGAGGTGGAGTACGAATCCTACGGTTAGTCCGGGATCGAACTCTCACAACGTGAGAGTGGATAGCACAAGAGACACAGTACTGTGTCTTGGAGTAAAGCTTAGGTAGAGTGTAACCTACGAACCAAAACAATCAAACGACCAGATCAAAAACACAATACATCCAAATCTGTATATAATCAACAATGTGGGAGTAACGAGATTCAATTTGCAGCTCATACCATCATAGACACTAGCTTCCTGAACATCTCTAATAGCAGCTTGTTCAACAATGTTCCTCACAATAAACCTCTTAATCGCCTTATCCTATCAACAACCAAAGAAAATCAAATCAAATTCACTTAATTCTATCTTCCACCTGAAGCAAAATCAAGTACCGAAACAAAAGATCAAACCTTAGGGCAACACTTTCCACAGTTTGAACACCTAATAAATTTCACATGACCACGGTTATGCTTGTTCCTACCACCATTCCTACGCTTGAAA
>CM071721.1:24193193-24204072 GCA_036630335.1 Physaria fendleri | reverse complement strand
ATTTTTAATTAACTTGCTACCTATTTATAGAATTTGGAATTAATACAAATCTATTTAACAAACACTTAAAAAATCATATTCCTAATAATCTCCTATATATTATTTGAGAAGAAAAAACGTTTAAGTGTCGTCGCCATAATCAACCAATTGTTGTACATTTAATTTTGATTCCATATGGAAATTAGGCAAAAAAGTTTGAATTTCAATTTCATGGGTAAATAAGTATGCAACTTTGATTTTATGTGGATTTAGAACGAGGACAATAGTTTGTGGGGAAATATTATGATATGTTAATAGTTCGTGGGTAAATAAGTTGTTTTCTTTAGAATATTTGTAAACTATATCATTATAAATATTATTTAACTTCTATAATATAATTAAATCCGCGCATAGCGCGGGGTATCATCTAGTTCTTAGTATTTAATTAGGAACATTATTGTTTAGAGTGCACGAGCACAATCATTAAACAAATAGACTAATTATTAGGAATTCATAAATTAAGGTTAATAAGGAATTATGATTCAATGATTGTACGGAAATTTCCTAAGCCACCGTGTCATTTTTTTTTTTGGTCTTCTTCAATTTATTTTATTTTATCCATATATATATATATATATATATATTCATACCACTTAAACCTTAACACACTCATTACTTTTGAAGATAATAATTATATCAAATGATAATTAACAAAAAAAAAAAAAAAAATTATATCAAATGATGCACATCAGTCCATAAATCGAAGAAAAGTACGAAAATTTACTTATTTCATGATGATTCTTAGTATTTACTTAGAGATCGTAGACAGACGTGTTCGAGTTTCTTTTTGCAGTTTAGGAGAAATGATTCATCGTTAGTTAACAGTAACATCAAACTTTCAGTAACTTGATTAAAATATAAACTTAATTATCTTTTGTTTGAAAATGAGAACAAGTATCAAATTTGTCATGGTGTGGAATTGATCTTGGAGGAAATAGACTAGGTTTTATTATGAAAAGTGGGCCACGAACCAAAAAAAAAAGGATATACTTCAGTTTATAAATGTGGACCGTTCGTTTGGTTTTGTAATGAATATACACAAATGTGTAATTAATATTCTTGCAAATACACAATATTCTTGCGTCAATTAATTATCTTAATTAATGTCAACATCATCGATGAATTAGCTATTCTGTCTCTACTTACCTATCATAATCATAATTAAGTGTGTAGTGAAAGATGACTTGACAATTGATCTTAGGAAAATGGGCTAGTTTTTTTGAAAATTGGGCCATATACCCAAAAAAGGATGTACTTATGAGTCTTCTTACTTATAGCTTCAGTTTCCCTTTTTTATGTTCTTTATTACACTAATGGGTTCAAATCATACCAATGGGTTACGAATGATAAATTTTTATTTTAATGAATTTATGATATACAGATATTATTATAATGGTAATTTACTTATTATTTTTCTCTAAGAATTTTCTTAAGCTCATAAATCACCATACTCAATTCAAACGGTATGTATATAAACATATAAATCATATTACAACATTTAATTTTAAATCAAATAAACCAAAGCAGATTTTTTTTTTTTTTTTTTTTTTAAAAACAAAA
Organism: Physaria fendleri; assembly: GCA_036630335.1. Classification (NCBI taxonomy): domain Eukaryota; kingdom Viridiplantae; phylum Streptophyta; class Magnoliopsida; order Brassicales; family Brassicaceae; genus Physaria; species Physaria fendleri. The sequence continues at coordinate 24,202,473 of CM071721.1, read as the reverse complement.
TTTTTTTTTTTTTTTTTTGTAAAACCAACACATCTTTATAATTATAAAGTTCTGTATTATTCTTTGAATTAGTGCAGTTTTAGTGATTTTTTCTGTATTACTTCTTCTGATTTTCCACATATATCATACATATTAAGATTTTTTTATATACATTTTTTTTGATAAAAAAGATTTTTTTATATACATTAATATTATTATTTAATTCATTGATGTCACCTCATAAAAATTTGATTTTTAGTGTAATTATATTATCCCAAAACCACTAAACAACGAAACTCTGAAACAAAATAAAATTTCAAAAAACTCATTTCGTTTAGAGTAAAAATAGCATTAATTGGATGAATACAAATTAATAAACAGAACCAACATTAATACGTAAGCATCATCTTCTCCACTCCAATTCTAAACTCTTCATATTTTTCTCCATCAATTCATAAATCATAGAGAGAAAAATAAACACAACACACAGAGTATGATCATGTCTTCTTCTATTACTTTTCTCTCCTCCTTACAATCGCTTTCTTACTTCTTTCTCTAGGAGTATGTCATGTTTCATCCTCTCAACAACATGGAAATTACATTGTCCTTATGGCAAATTAAATCTGAGATGCCTTCCACCTTTAACCACCACTCTAAGTGGTATGAGTCTTCTCTGAGATCAGTTTCAGACTCAGCTGAAATGCTCTACGTTTATGAGAACGCCATTCACGGATTCTCAACGAGACTTACTCAAGATGAAGTTGATTCACTCATCACTAAACCTGGAGTTCTCTCTGTTTTCCCAGAGCAACGTTACGAGTTACACACAACTCAGACTCCTCTGTTTCTTGGTCAAATCAATAATTCCGTAATTCGATTATTATTGGTATTAAGTTAATTAATAGAATTATAATCAAAATATAAGCAAAACACAAACAAAATATAAGCAAAATATAATCGAAACAAAAGTAAAATACAAGCAAAACACAAACAAAATATAAGCAAAACATAATCGAAACAAAAGCAAAATACAAGCAAAACATATGATAATATTATTGGTATTAAGTTAATTAATAGAATTATTAAATAAAGAAATCATGTATATATATTATCATCATGGTTATTTACTTACTTTTCCTACTTTTCTCTATTTCCTTAATCCATAAATCAGAATACTCGATTCATAAGGTATAGATATAAGACCGAAATCATATCGTAACATTTTATTTTAAATCAAATAAACCAACACAGAAGGTACCGATCGGAGTTGCATCACCAACAGATCTCGAGTCCGATACTCGCCGCGTGGAATTCAACATTTTGTCCGAAACCTCAATGTCTTGCCCTCACGTAAGTTGTTTAGCGGCACTTCTCAAGGGAGTGCATTCTCATTGGAGCCCAGCAGCGATACGATCGACTCTTATGACCACCACATTTAAAACCTACAAAGATGGTAAACCGTTGCTTGATGCCGCTACGGGGAAGCCTGCAACACCGTTCGATTACGGTGCATGACATGTGTCACCAATCGCCGCCATTAATCCAGGACTGATGTACGATTTAACGACAGTGGATTACCTAGAGTTTCTCTGTGTGTTGAAGTACAACGCAACGCAAATGAAAATCATCACCAAAACTAATTTCACTCGCGATCCGAGTAAAACTTACTCGGTTGCTGATTTGAACTATCCGTCTTTCGCTGTTGACGGAGCTGGTAATTATAAGTACAAAAGGATTGTGACGAGCTAGATTTTATTTTTCACGTAATATAAAAATAAGTTAATAACTAATCAAAATAATTATAAGCAAAACATAGAAGAAAATATAAGCAAAACACAAAAAAATATAAGCAAAATGTATCATATTATTAAACAAAATATAAACAAAATATAAGTAAAATATAATCAAAACTTATGATATTATTACTGGTATTAAGTTAATTAATAAAATTATTAAATAAAGAACTCATGTCTATAACATTCAATTCGACGTGTTATATTTATTATTATTAAATATTATTAAATAAAGAACTCATGTCTATAACATTCAATTCGACGTGTTATATTTTTTATCTTAAATTATTTCTGTATAAAAAGTATGAAATAAAATTTCAAATATTAGTTTTTAAATATTTAATTAACAAAAATATCCCGAAAATCTATCAAAAATGAAAAAGTTAAAACATATTTTTAATGTCATATTTTGATTAGTTTAATAATCATTCTATCTAATATTATTATTGACAATGGTTTTGGTAAATATGCATCGTTAGTTTGTTTTTCAATCATATAGTGAAATGTTTTTTATTATTTCAAACAATAGAAATACATTATTTTTTTCTTGGTTGAAAAATATTAGATCGGCTTTGTCTTTAACAAAAACAAAAATTTGACCCTTTAATCTTCAACAAAAACAAAAATAGGTGATTTATTTTTAACAAAAACAAAAAATGAACCCTTTAATCTTAAAAAAAAAAACTATTAACCTTGAATATGAATTTGGAAAATAACAAATATAAAAACTATAAGCTCAAATATTTTTTTTGTAATAGATCCTAAAAATTTGGACCTTGTGACGTGTTAATGTACATTCGATGATAAAAGCGATTTCGGTTAAACCGGCGGTTATGGATTTTAAAAAAGCGAGTGAGAAGAAATCATACACGATGACGTTTACGGTAGATTCGTCTGGATCTGACAGCTTTGAAAGTAATGAATGGTCAGATGGGAAACATGTTGTTACAAGTCCCTTTTCATACTTTTTACATAAAGTCCTAAATTTGAATTTTACTATAAGAAAAATCGAAAGGCTTGTAATGCTATTTTAAGATAAGAACTTATGTTCATAAAAAACGGTATGGAGTCTGTTAAAAAGCCATTATCTTTCTATTATTAAAAAAGGTTACAAAAGATACTCTGGATCTATCTAAGTTCTATGAACTTCTTTTTCCTTTATTTTTTTTTTTACAAATTCAATTGTTATTAATATGTACAAACCAAGAAAACAAAGCCTATTGTTATTATTAATATGTACACTTTGAACCTATCTACATTCTGAAATCAAAAACGCAAACAGTGTTATCAGAGAAACAACCTGCGACTTTGTTACCTTCTTTATTCCAACATACTTCGTATACATCTCCATTTCCTGTGTATGTCTTTACCATTTTTTCTTCTCTAATGGACCATATGTGTATCGATTTATCCAAAGACCCACTTGCTATGTACTCTCCATTTGGACTAAATGCAATTGAGAAAACCCGTTCCCTTCAAACCAAAAACACTAAATGCAATTGAGAAAACCCGTTCCCTTCAAACCAAAAACCAACTAATTAATAACCAATGGTTAAAGGCTAAACCTCAAAATCACCTCCTGGTTTTAAGTTTTACCTATGTCCTTTGAAACTACATAGTCTCTTTCCAAGTTCTACATCCCATAGCTTTATTGATGAGTCAAATGATGCACTGTTTCATTCAAAAAACGACAACATAGAGATGATGACATGATATGTTCCAATGACATTTTTTTTTGTTTGTTTTAGAAGTAGTCAATGTGTTATATAACCTTGCAAGAGTTAGCTTTTTGTTAGGATTGTTAGTTTGTGTTATATAACCTTGCAAGAGTTAGCTTTTTGTTAGGATTGTTAGTTCCTGGTCCTGTAGGGCTCCATCTGATTGAATAAACTTCCTGAAGAGAAGAACAATAATCATCTTTAGACTGTGTAGTTCATGACTACTTACCAAAAAACTTCAGGGCGTTTGGATTTATGTATTTACCCCAGTATGCTCTCGGAGATCATGAACAACTCTAAATTCTTTTATACTCCATATCTACATAAAAAACATATATACATTACATTTACATGATAACAAATGTGAATTTAAGCTTAGGTCAATTCAGAAAACCTTAGCAGTAGTATCATCTGAGCATGAGGCCAATAACGAAAGGGTAGGATCCCATCTCACGCAATTAACCTCACTCTACAATTATGAAAATATTTGGTTAGTAAGAGATATATGTGACTTAATAAGTTTGAGAAAATTTCACATAATGATATACGTTATCGGAGAAACTCGGATGAGAGATAAAAACCTGATGCCCATCAAGGATTTTGGCAGACCTAGGATCTCCAAGGTTACACAAGTAGATCTTGCTGTCCGTCGAGCTAGTTGCAAAAGATGTACTGTTACGCCAATCAACATCAAGAATTGGACCTATATTTATCAATTTTGTACAATGTTATATGCATGAGAAAAATTTATGCAAATTGATGTTTTATCAAACAAACATGGAAATGGTACCTGTATGCCAGATTCTGGCTTGGCCATCACATGAACCAGTTGCAAGTAAAGTCCCTTCACCCTGAAATAAAGAATCAAAAAAATTATTAGCAGAGTCTGAGGCATATAAAACGAACCAGGAATGGTTCATATGTGACACATGAAGGACAACCAGTAACTAGCACTAGCAGTATCTGTTTTTTTTAGTGTGAAAATGCAGTAGCGCTCACATTCCAGTCAAGAGTGGTCACATCCTTCATCTTCTCGTTCGACTTGCCTTTTGCATGATCAGAGAAGTATCTAGAAATTTGTTTTAATGGAGGATTAAAAAGTTTTGCTTAAAATATCGGAGGCAAAAGTGCGAATATTTAAGGCATTAACTGTAATTTAATAAAATTGGTCAACTGATCCCATACCTCTTAAGGTGCGTCCCCCACGGTGCATGATTCAGGACTAAACGGGTGATCTTATTATGATTGAGATGCCAAGATCTGAATGACCCTACCGGAATACTCCAGATACGCACTGTTGCATCACCAGACCTGATATTTTGCAAAAGATGTATAATTGGAATTAAAAAGTAAGCAACTGTATCATCTTTGTAGACAAACTACTTACCCTGATGCAAGACTTGAAGCTGATGGACTCCATGCGCAAGCACTAACCTACAATCAGCAATACAGACAGAATTGTAATCTCAGCATAAGAACAGCTAGGATTAATGACAGCATTGACAAAAACATGACTATAAAACATAACATCAGAACCTTTGAAGATAAATTCACAGTAAAAAAGTACCTCTGAAGTATGCCCTTTCAAAATTAGAACATCAGAACTAGAAATGTGACATGACCGAGATGTAGAAGTCATGACAATATTCATACGTTCTGCACCTGTTCAAATAAATAACACAGATTCAGATTGGAAAAATTAGATGTTTCATCACACAAAACACCAATAAATCTCTAAGGTAACAGAGAAAAAGTATGAAAAGTAACCTGTAGAACGTCTATTCTCTTCATCCCCAACATTTTCTTTGTCAGCTTGGTCAATAACCATTTTCCTATGACCATCTATAAGCTGCTTTTCAGGGCACTTTTCTCTCTCAATTTTTTCTTGTTCTATCTTCTTTCTTTCCCATTCCTTTTCTCGTTCCTTTTCCCGTTCTATCTTCTCCTTTTCTCGTTCTATCTTCTCCCTTTTTTGTTTCTTTTCTAGTTCTATCTCTTTCCTTGCCCTCTCCTTTTCTCTTTCCCTCCCCAGTTCCTTTTGTTTCTTCTGCCTATCCCTCTCTTTCCTCTTCTTTTTCCTCACCATATCTTGCAATTCCTTCACATCCTTAGTAATCAGATCTAACGGTTGAAAGAATGAGAAATCCTCGTCAATGTCCTCTTCGCTCTCCTAGTAAAAGGAACTGAACTCAATCTAACAACACCAAACACAGTGTGAAAAAATATCCAAGAGATAAAAGTAAACTGAAATATCATCTAACGTTGCTCAAATTTGCCTCCATCTCCAAGTACTGGAGTCCTTTCTGAACAAATCTGATAAGAGCAGAAATTGGAACCATGTTTCCATCGATCTTAGATTTATTGATCCCAGCCTCATATCCTAGAACGAATGCAGAGTGTGTAAAACCTGCATAAGGAAGATAGGATAAACATTAAAGAGAGAGCATAAACGAACTAGAAAATCTAAAGGATCCAGAGCAATTGACACATTACGACGATCCTAAAAACTACAATCATCCGTAACATCGCTTAAACCCAAAGACCGAATCAAGGAAACAATTCTAAGTTCTTAGAACCAGAAAAATTCGGAACCTAATCCAAAACCTCAGCATGTAGCTATCGGAACATATCAAATTCAAGAAAAGAAACCAAAATCAGCGAGAACAAAGAAATATAAAATAGACTAATTACCTGATTCTTGAAGATATCGGAAAACCATAAAATTCAATTCGTCGGAGGTGAGAGAAGACATCTCCAAATCCCAAATTCTCCTTTCAAATCACTGAAAATGTAGTAAAAGAAAACGAAGAAAGAGTATTAGAGACTTAAAAAATACTATCGAACTGATAGTTGCAATCTCCGCGTAGTGTACCAGTTTCTGAACCCTAGAGATCTTTTTTTTGCCGCTCGTCTCACAGATTCAAAGAGACGAAGTGAGAACTCTGCTTCTAACTATCAACGCGGGAACATCAAGAAAAAAATGACTCCGTCAGATTAAACTTCCGTAATTTCTTGTATATTTTTGGGTTGCAAAATATCATGTATTGGGCTTTTGGGCCTTCGTAAGTAACCTCATTATGTAGACCCGGTAAAAGAACCCGGATCCCAAATGTTCAGAGCGGGTAAAGATTCGGATTTTGAATTGAAAAATCCCCTCTCTCTCTTTCTCCTTTTTGTATCTTTGTTCTTTTCGCTAACTTCAAAGAAGAGAGCCGTTGGAGAAAGTGAAGGGAGGAGAAAGCGAAAGTTGAATCTGTGTAAACCGAAGATGGCTACGAATATTGGAATGATGGATTCAGCATATTTCGTTGGGAGATCGGAGATTCTGGCGTGGATTAATTCTACTCTCCAACTAAATCTCTCCAAAGTTGAAGAGGTAAATAATCAATCCATTGAGTAATTTCTCTTTACTTTTATAGACCTGATTTGGAATTGGAGCTCATGAACTCAATCATATTCGATGGTGAAATCCTACATGCTTTAATTGTTCTTGATTTCGATGAATTTCTTATCTGTTTGTTCTGGATCTGAATACGGATATATGGAGTATAGGCCTGTTCAGGTGCTGTTCACTGTCAGCTTATGGATTCGGTTCGCCCCGGAATTGTTCCGATGCATAAGGTTAACTTTGATGCTAAGAGCGAGTATGAGATGATACAGAACTATAAGGTTCTTCAGGATGTTTTTAATAAACTCAAGATCACTAAGGTACTCTTCTTACATTTCCTTGTTTTTTCATGAATTTTTTTATTTAAGCACAGTAGAACTGACCTGTTTGAGTAATTTGATTGTGTAGCACATCGAAGTGAGCAAACTCGTTAAGGGTAGACCATTGGATAACTTGGAGTTCATGCAATGGATGAAGAAGTACTGTGATTCTGTAAATGGGGGTCATCAGAAGTAAGCTTTGCCACTATCCTTTCAAATCTTGTTTGCTTAAAATTTCCAGAATCTGTTTATACTTGGCTTCTTCTGATTCATCTGTAAACCAATTAATTAAGAAGAACCAAAATTGGCATGGTTATTCCTTGATGAGGTAAAGTTGGTGTTCGCATTTTAACTTGCTCTGCTGAAGAGTAGTCCAATAGTCTAGTTCATATACTGTTAAGATCAAAATGCCTATATTTGCTTTTGAATCTGCTCCCTTGTATTTGGTTTTCATTGGATACTGTTAAGATCAAAATGCCTATATTTGCTTTTGAATCTGCTCCCTTGTATTTGGTTTTCATTGGTAGTTACAACGCACTGGAGAGAAGGGAAGCCAGCAAAGGAGGAAAAGAAGCAACCAAGAGAGTTGCAGCTACACAACAATCAGGCAAGAGTTCAACTTCTTCAGCTGCACCTCGACCTTCGTCTTCAAATGGAACCCGACCTTCGTCTTCAAATGGATCCAGAAAACACGAACCACCGTCTTCCAACACCGGGAACCACCACTCTTCAAAGCACTCATCTAAGCAATCTAACCCAGTGCCTGCTTATGATGAAAAAGTATTTCCTCTGAACACACTAGTTTCTGAAATCACACCAAATTATATGTCTCACTTGACTCACTTCTTTACTACAGATAACAGAACTGAAAGTCTACATAGACAGCTTGGAAAAGGAGAGAGATTCTACTTCTCAAAACTCAGAGATGTGGAGATTCTCTGCCAAAACCCACAAACAGAGCACTTACCTGTATGCAAAACCTCTTCTCTATCTCAATCCAAAAACTCCATAAATATTTTCTACTTAGCATCACACTCTTTTTATCCTGCAGCTTGTTGGTTCCATAAAGAGAATCCTATACGCAGCAGAACATAAAGAGAATCCTATACGCAGCAGAAGGAGAAGAAGTAGGAGCAGCAACAGAACCAACACAGATACGCAGCAGAAGGAGAAGAAGTAGGAGCAGCAACAGAACCAACACAGATACAGACTTTGAGTCCCATTGCTGAAGGATCAGAAGAGAGTAGAAGCAGCACCATAGAGTCACAGAAAAGGAAACTCATAGTGAATCCCGACGTCGATGCTGCAGGGATACAATACTCTCTCCAAGACAACGCCTTTCGGATGCTTCTGATGTCAAATGCAGTGGTTCATCTCCTCTCTTAACCTGCTGAATCAGTTAGCTACTTGCTATATTACTCCAGTTGAGGAAATAGCATTTAGCTACTTGCTATATTACTCTCTGTAGCGGACATGATGTTAATCTATTGTGAAGTTGCAAGGACATGATAACTGACGAAAACAGATTTTGCTTCAGACAAGCTTAGAGTTATCACAAAATGTTCTGTCTCTAAATCGTAGCCATATCTGATAATGATGATGGTAAAATTTTATGCTTGAGACATTTGATCAAAGAAAGGTATTATCAAGGACTACTTTGGTATGTATTTATATGTTTGGCCCATCAAACTCAAAATATGGGCTTTTAATCCACATTTGGATCCTTTGGCCCATCAAACTCAAAATATGGGCTTTTAATCCACATTTGGATCCAAAATATAACGGTCTATAAGACAGAAAAACTGACATTTCTGTCACGCTTAAACTGTGTGTGTACAAATATCTTCAAGTCAATGCATTACAGATGATAATCTGAAAAGGCATATCGACCGGTTTATCTTAGAGTAACGTTAAAATAGCCAAACTTTCTTCAGCATCATCTTTCGTTTAGGGTTCGTATTGTTGAAGAAGTTTACAGACATTGAGAAGCGAAATCGAGAAAATGCTTGCTAAAGGATTTGTTAATCGGAGTCTTCTGGAGAGAGGTTATGCTGCTACTCTTTCTTCTTCACTTTCCCTTCG
>CM071721.1:24158183-24189625 GCA_036630335.1 Physaria fendleri | reverse complement strand
AGGGTAGACCATTGGATAACTTGGAGTTCATGCAATGGATGAAGAAGTACTGTGATTCTGTAAATGGAGGTCATCAGAAGTAAGCTTTGCCACTATCCTTTCAAATCTTGTTTGCTTAAAATTTCCAGAATCTGTTTATACTTGGCTTCTTCTGATTCATCTGTAATCCAATTAATTAAGAAAAACCAAAATTGGCTATGAATCATTGTTATTCCTTTGTGAGGTAAAGTTGGTTTTCGCATTTTAACTTGCTCTGCTGAAGAGTAAGTCCAATAGTCTAGTTCACATACTGTTAAGATCAAAATGCCTATATTTGCTTTTGAATCTGCTCCCTTGTATTAAGTCCAATAGTCTAGTTCACATACTGTTAAGATCAAAATGCCTATATTTGCTTTTGAATCTGCTCCCTTGTATTTGGTTTTCATGGGTAGTTACAACGCACTAGAGAGAAGGGAAGCCAGTAAAGGAGGAAAAGAAGCAACCAAGAGAGGTGTAGCTACACAACAATCAGGCAAGAGTTCATCTTCTTCAGCTGCACCTCGACCTCCGTCTTCAAATGGAACCCGACCTTCGTCATCAAATGGAAACCGTAAACATGAACTACCGTCTTCCAACACTGGGAACCACCACTCTTCAAAACCCTCATCTAAGCAATCTAAACCAGTGCCTGCTTATGATGAAAAGGTATTTGTTCTCAACCAACAAGTTTCTGAAAACACACCAAAGTATATGTCTCACTCATACTGTTAAGATCAAAATGCCTATATTTGCTTTTGAATCTGCTCCCTTGTATTTGGTTTTCATGGGTAGTTACAACGCACTAGAGAGAAGGGAAGCCAGTAAAGGAGGAAAAGAAGCAACCAAGAGAGGTGTAGCTACACAACAATCAGGCAAGAGTTCATCTTCTTCAGCTGCACCTCGACCTCCGTCTTCAAATGGAACCCGACCTTCGTCATCAAATGGAAACCGTAAACATGAACTACCGTCTTCCAACACTGGGAACCACCACTCTTCAAAACCCTCATCTAAGCAATCTAAACCAGTGCCTGCTTATGATGAAAAGGTATTTGTTCTCAACCAACAAGTTTCTGAAAACACACCAAAGTATATGTCTCACTCACTCACTTCTTTACTACAGATAACAGAACTGAAAGTCTACATAGACAGCTTGGAAAAGGAGAGAGATTTCTACTTCTCAAAACTCAGAGATGTGGAGATTCTCTGCCAAAACCCACAAACAGAGCACTTACCTGTACGCAAAACCTCTTTTCTGTCTCGATATAAAAACTCCATAGATGTTGTCTAATCATCATCACACTCTTTTTATACTGCAGCTTGTTGGTTCCATAAAAAGAATCCTATACGCAGCAGATGGAGAAGAAGTAGGAGCAGCAACAGAACCAACACAGATACAGACTTTGAGTCCCATTGCTGAAGGATCAGAAGAGAGCAGAAGCAGCACCATAGAGTCACAGAAAAGGAAACTCTCATAGTGAATCCCGACGTCGATGCTGCAGGGATTACAATACTCTCTCCAAGACAACGCCTTTTGGATGCTTCTGATGTCAAATGCAGTGGTTCATCTCCTCTCTTGACCTGCTGAACCAGTTAGCTAATTGCTATATTTACTCATGTTGAAATATCATTTAGCTACTTGCTATATTACTCTCTGTAGCGGACATAATGTTATGCAGATGCAAGGACATGATAACTGATGAATCAGTTTAAGAATTTAAGAGACAGAGTTAGCTTTTAGAACAAGCTTAGAGTTCTCACAAATATTCCCGCTCTAGATTGTATTTATATGATTTGGCCCATCAAACTCAAAATATGGGCTTTTGATCCACATTTGATCCAGAATATTACGGTCTATCAGACAAAAAAAACATATCTGACATTTCTCTCAGAATTTGTTTTGGTCAAGTTCTGCTGTTCTGGTATTATTATCTTTATTTTTCAATATGTAATTAATACAAAGTTATTGAATATAGTATTGATTGGCATACAAAACAAAAAGTCTGGTGTCTGTAGAACCTGAAGTTTGACCGTTGAACACAAGAAGTTATGATTCGCAGAAGAAGAGCGTGACGACTTGTTATTAATAAAAGCAAAAAGAAAAAGCTTTTAAAAAAAGTCGAAGCTATCAACGATTAGCTCAACCCTTATTTTACATCGGACGGCCGAAAATGAATCGGATAAAGCGTGTGAGTGTATGAGTTGGGTCGAGCACGTTCACCACGATTACGCCACGTGTGCACTTATTTGACCGGATGAGGCGTTACTGTGTGTACTTTATAATTCCTCAAAAACCGAAATGTGAAATTAAAAAAAGAAAGAAAAATTGCAGAGGAAGATAGGAGATAATTCCTCAAAAACCGAAATGTGAAATTAAAAAAAGAAAGAAAAATTGCAGAGGAAGATAGGAGGAAAACGAAGCCGTTTCGGTGGTGATGGGCCAAGCGCCGTCGTCTATGGTGGAAAGAGATATTGATTTGAGGTTATGGTCTCCTGTTAGAGGAGAATTAATGGATTTAGGAAATGTTATTGCTGTTAGAGATCGTGATTTTACCGTAGATCTACCGGATGAGTGTTTGGCTCATGTGTTTCAGTTTCTTGGAGCTGGAGATCGGAAGAGATGTTCACTTGTTTGTAAGCGGTGGTTGTTTGTTGATGGTCAGAATCGTCATCGGTTATCTCTTGATGCTAAGGATGAGATCTTCTCTTTTCTAGGTTCTATCTTCAATCGATTTGATTCGGTAACAAAGCTTGCTCTCCGATGTGATCGGAAGTCTGTTAGCTTAAGCGATGAAGCTTTGGCTGTTATATCTGTTCGTTGTTTGAATCTGACTCGTGTTAAGCTTCGTGGTTGTCGCGAAATCACAGATCTGGGAATGGAAGAGTTCGCTAAAAATTGTAAAAATCTGAAGAAACTCTCAGTTGGATCTTGCAATTTTGGAGCAAAAGGTGTTAACGCGATGCTTGTACATTGTAAGCTTCTGGAGGAACTGTCGGTGAAGCGACTTCGAGGAATCCATGAAGCAGCTGAGTTGATTCAGCTCCCAGGTTCTTGTTCATCTTCTTCGCTCAGGTCGATTTGCTTAAAGGAGCTCGTTAATGGCCAGGTATTTGAACCATTGGTTGCTAATACAAAGACACTAAAAACTCTGAAAATCATTCGTTGTTTGGGTGATTGGGATAAAGTTCTTCAAATGATAGGAGATGGTAAAAGTTCTATAATCGAAATTCACTTAGAGAGGCTCCAAGTGAGTGATATTGGTCTTTCAGCGATCTCAAAATGCTCAAATGTAGAGACACTGCATATAGTGAAAACCCCAGAATGTTCAAACTATGGTCTTATCAATGTAGCTGAAAGATGTAAGCTTCTGAGGAAACTTCATATTGATGGTTGGAGAACTAATAGAATTGGTGATGAAGGTTTAATCTCTGTAGCTAAACACTGCTTAAACTTACAAGAACTTGTGCTGATTGGTGTTAATGCAACACATATGAGTTTAGCAGTCATTGCTACAAACTGTGAGAAACTTGAAAGATTAGCACTTTGCGGAAGTGGAACCATTGGAGATGAAGAAATCGTTTGCATCGCTAAGAAATGTGGAGCATTGAGGAAATTCTGTATCAAAGGATGTCCGGTAACAGATCGGGGGATCGAGGCGCTTGCTATTGGATGTCCGAATCTAGTGAAATTGAAGGTGAAGAAATGTAGAGTGGTGACTGGAGAGATTGGAGATTGGCTGCGTGAACAAAGGAGGACACTTGTGGTGAGTATGGATAGTGATGAAACTGTAGCTGTGGTTGAAGGTGAGGTTGAAACCGTGGTAGAGGAGCCAATGGTGACTGAAGGAAGTGGTGGGGCGGTGGCGGAGATCGGTAATGGTAATGGTGGTGGTGGGAACAATGGAGGAAGTAGTAGTAGATTAGCTACTATTAGATCAAAGTTGGGGTTTCTTGGAGGAAGAAACTTGGTAACTTGCACATTCAGGAGATGGTTTCCTAATGATAATGCTTAGTAGTTCCGACTTGATCAAAAGCCTTATATATATATATCTATCAAAAAATTGTCAGAAAAATCTATTTGTTTTTAATTGAAATTTAAGTCTTTTAATGTATTTTGTAAACGTATTTCATATTCATGTGTCTGATTTTAGAACAGTTATTGTAAGGTAAAACATTTATTCTATGAATGATGAGTACGGTGTTTAATCTCACATTGTACCCAAGCCGATGGAGAAAAAACAGAGCGTTTCTTACGATTACGCCAGAACTGCTTGCTGTTTTTATCCATCCTCTCCAACATGAAGTGCGCAAGCATAACTGAAGTCCAACAGAGTGGCCCATCAAACAAGGTCTATTGTAATTTTGGGCTTTAGTGAGACCCATAAATAAATATTAAATACGAAACAACGCCTTTTAGTGGGACATGGGCGTAAAGAAATAGTGGGCGCAACTTTTTAGAACTTATTTACACATGATGAAGTCAACAAAATCACTTTGGCTTTAGTCACTTAACTTTAAACCTTTAGATAAACTACAATTAAAAGTGAATACATATTTATAGTTTAAACTCAATATTTAAGGAAATGGCGCAAATGGATAGTGTGGAGATGCTGTTACTGTGTCAATAAAACATCACGCTTTGAATCTTTTATAAAGAAAGTGCAAAAAGTAAAGTGATGAATAAAAATAATTAAAAACAATGAAGAGTGGGATCAAATAGTTATTCCTTTTTATTAAATTGTCCACATACTAGAGTTGGTGTGTCATAATCTCAATAACTATAACTATTTCCATTAACTTAACTATGTGTTACTTAAAAAATGGGTATTTTGTAAAGACAAAACTAAGGAAGACAAACATAAAAAAAGGACCACACATACTTTTAAAGCGTGGATTTCAATAGGGTATAGTTGTTGTATCTTTATTTCTACGTTCTTCTCTTTGAAGAATTTAGTCATGTGGTTACTCTCACTAATTTCATGAGATTCTTAATTGTTAGGTACCAAATATATTATACATAAGATATGGTTATACAAAAAATAAAATAATACGATCCTTTTCACCACACCACACGCACGTGATCCTCCACTTCACACTCCCACACATATCTCCTCGTCTCGCCGAAAATTTAGCAACTTTTCATAAAACCCAAAAAAAAAAAAATGAGACTGAACTTTTTTCTCCTCCTCTTAATCTTCTCCATTCTCCTCCATGTCTCCGCCGAAATCTCTTCATCGGAGTTAAACTACTCAAACTCTATACTCCCATCCGACGCTGTAGCTTTACTCTCTTTCAAATCCACTGCTGATCTCGACAACAAGCTATTGTACTCACTCACTGAGCGTTACGATTACTGTCAATGGCGCGGCGTAAAATGTGCACAAGGACGAATCGTTCGTCTTGTTCTCTCTGGTGTAGGTCTCCGTGGCTACTTTTCATCAGATTCTCTTAGTCTTCTTGACCAGTTACGAGTTCTTAGTCTTGAGAATAACTCTTTATTTGGTCCGATTCCTGATATTTCCCCTCTTGTTAACCTAAAATCTCTTTTCCTTCGTCGGAATGAGTTTTCCGGTACTTTTCCTCCTTCGATTCTCTCTCTCCATAGGCTTATGATTCTTGATGTAGCGTATAACAACTTTTCCGGTTCGATTCCGTCTGAAATCAATGCTCTGGATAGGTTAATTTCTTTGAATCTGGAGTTTAATAGGTTTAATGGAACTCTTCCGTCGTTGAATCAGTCGTTTCTTACGTCATTTAACGTTTCTGGTAATAATCTCACCGGTGTTATTCCCGTCACACCGACGTTGTCACGATTTGATATATCGTCGTTTAGGTATAATCCTGGACTCTGCGGCGAGGTTTTAAACCGACCTTGTGCTTCACGCTCGCCGTTCTTTGGTGGTTCGACTAACAAAACGAAGTCGTCTGAAGCTCCGTTAAATCAAAGCGCTGAGGTGGTTACATCACCGACGGTTTCTAAGAAGAAAGGTAAAGAGAGTTGGTTAGTTCTTGGTATCACCATTGGTCTCGGTTCTCTTATTGTTCTTGGTCTTTGTCTCGTTGTGTTCTCTCTACTCAAGAAGAAACGAAACGACGAACCAAATCCAAAAGGAGAAGGTTGTGTATCTCAGCAACAACAAAAATCACCAGAAACAAGAACTGTTCCGAAGATTCTGGATTCTGAATCTCAGAAGCTTGAAAAAGAGGTTCAGTTTCAAGCAAATGAGCAGATACAAAGCCGAATCCCAAATAGTGGGAATTTAGTGTTCTGTGGAGAAGAAACGAGGAGGGGTCAAGAGATGTATACAATGCAGGAGCTAATGAGAGCTTCAGCGGAGCTATTGGGAAGAGGATCAATGGGGATTACGTATAAGGCGGTTCTTGATAATAAGCTTATTATGACGGTGAAGAGATTAGATGCAGCTAAAACGGCGGTAACGAGTGAAGAAGCTTTTGATAATCATATGGAGATTGTTGGTGGACTTCGACATACTAATCTTGTTCCGATTAGAGCTTATTTTCAAGCAAATGGAGAGAGACTCATCATCTATGATTATCATCCTAATGGTAGTCTATTCAATCTTATTCACGGTAAATCTCTCATCTTCTTCAATCTCAAAAAAAGTGTAGGTTTTAGTTTATAACTCACTGAGTCATCACCGAGTTTGTGGTTTTCTTAATCATGACGTGATTAACGGTCGTATAAAGAGATTACTGACCCCTTATTCTTTCTTTATTTTAGCTTTAGACTATAACATTATGAAAGTATGAGTCTTTATGTGTGGAGGATTTTGTGCACGGCTTTATCATTTAGTAGCTATCTTGTATTCTTGTTGACGTTGAAGATGACTACACAGAGTCAATTGCGGGTTTTGTACAATTATTATATATTATAAATTTTGTTCTTTTGCTCCTTTTTTGAAACCTCCTTTCAAATTGTGAACAAGACAGACTTTAGGGGATCTCTATGCTGTTTTCTCACGTGACATCTCGTCTTTTGCCATGGCTTTGTCTCTAGACTTGTGCTAGAGCTTAAATGCCGGGAAACATTTTCCAAGAAAGTGATGATTACATTTAGGAATGTTTGTTTTTACTGTGCTTGATTTGGTTCTTGGTCCCATTCTGTTTCCTAATTGATCTTAATATTTCAGGTTCAAGATCGTCAAGAGCAAAGCCATTACATTGGACATCATGTCTAAAGATAGCAGAAGATGTAGCTCATGGCTTATATTACATCCACCAAACATCATCAGCATTAGTTCATGGAAATCTAAAATCCACAAACATCCTCCTCGGACAAGACTTTGAAGCCTGTTTAACAGATTACTGCATCAGTGTCTTAACAGACTCCTCAGTTTCATCTGATGATTCCGACTCATCTTCCTACAAAGCTCCTGAGATCAGAAAATCATCTCGCAGACCAACTTCCAAATCCGATGTTTATTCGTTTGGTGTCTTAATCTTTGAGCTATTGACTGGTAAGAATGCATCAAGACATCCGTTTATGGCGCCTCATGATATGCTTGATTGGGTAAGAGCAATGAGAGAAGAAGAAGAAGGAAGAGAGGATAATAGGCTTAGGATGATGACTGAAACAGCTTGTCTTTGTCGTGTTACATCACCAGAACAAAGACCAACGATGAGGCAAATGATTAAAATGATTCAGGAGATTAAGGAGAGTGTTATGGCTGAAGAGAACGATCCATTCAGGTGAAAACAAAACTCCGTATGTATCATCCTCTTCGACTAACTTTCCCTAGGGGGTTAAATGTACAAGAAGGAGAATATAGGGTGCGTAAGTGTAATTTTCTTAGGATATGGGGACGGATTTTAAAAATACCGTTGGAATTTAGATGACAAAAGTCAAAGTAGTTTGCTTTTTTCATCTTGTCCGTGACTGGATGGGTATGATGTATCACCCGTTGAAATTGGTTTCTTACCACAAATAATTGTGTTTTTAAGGTCCCACTTCTGTCAGAATATTTATGGTCCATTACGATGGCCAAAATTCAAAATTTTTGACATTAGCTAAAACCTAATATATTTGGGTGAATAGTATTTACTAATTGTGATAGAGAATGGTCACATGTAAAAGACTGATCAATAATCAATTGTGTAATCTTTCACGTTAATCTTTTGGTTCTATGTATGTGTACATATATGCTCTTAAGTAGATATATCTTTAGGTAATTTAATCGGATAAATCCTAAAACCGAATTTTATGCTAATCACAAACCTGAGTAAAGCTGTTATGTAAAGTTTGCAATGAATCCTTATAAGATCATCTGTTTTACCCTGAAAAAAGGAAAAAGAGAGAAACCAAAGCAAATTGATTCAGTTACTGTTTTTGTTTAACAGTCAAGAGTTTGGTGTGAACGAATTAACCAATTGAGTGAAAAAGTCTCCACCTTAATAAGTGACCGAGAGTATATTATTATATGCAGAGAGCACCAACATCTGGTGCATTTGCTTCAACTTCATAAGATGTTCCTCTCCTCAAATTCTTTCTCCCCTTCTTCGACTCTATTGTTGTACTCCTGCATATAAATTAAGAAACTTTGAAACTTACTACTTAAGTCCTGGCTCAAGTGTTTTGTAGAACCAATTTAAGAAACTTACACTAACAGTTTAACAGAGGATCTTCCTGTCGCTGTCCCACAGCAGGACTTGTATTTCTTCTTTGACCCACATGGACAATTTTTGTTCCTTGGAATTTTCTGCAGATTTTTGCAAAAATCCTTTCATATTCAAATCACATTTTTGGCAATCTTAAGGAAAGAAGTTATCTTATGGTTTAACCAAGCTAACGAACCTTATCATCGGTTAGGGAACTGCCCTTGGCATGGACTGTTTTATTGTTACTGCAGCTAGGTGATTCCTCTTCATTCAATTCTTCTATTGTACTATCACTTGCTTCCTTGGATTTTGTGGTATTTTCTGTTGAAGCGACTTTTGAATTATTTTCAGTCATAGACTCCATTCCTTGCTCTGCTATTAGGAATTCTATGGCAGCATCTACATCACCATTTACTTGTACAAGAACCTACAGGGAGATTCCAGATAAGCTATAAGGACTAATGATCATATTTTCTCACACACTAACCATGCATCGGCTTATCACCTGTTCAGCTTTCTCAGCATTGTCACAACAACTACTCGACATGACTACTTTGATAGCCTCAGCATCTACATTACGCTTACCAGCTTTCTTTTTAGACTTGCTCTCTGTGGTTTTTGCTTGTTTAGATGCTGCTGAAACTTTAGCATCAGCCTTTCACAAAACAGGAATATATTAGGGCATGAAAACAAACCACTTATGGATACACCAACAACACCAAGCTAAAGTTTGAAGTAAAACCTCTATTACAACAGCTATAGCTGGTCCACCACAAGGATCTTCCTTGGAACGCACACTGTTGTAGTGTTCCCCATCGTGGTAAGACCTGAAAGAGGAACCTCTGAGTATAGGCAAATTCAACCACAGCCATCTTGGCAGATCCTTCCTACGATAAACCGATAAAACAATCATCAACGAATCATGTACTTACAGATGTATCATGCGGGTACGTGAATCTTCAAAGTTGCGTATATACCAGCGCGGTGACATGTTCTGTAACAAATAGACCGATGCGCAAACAAACAAACTTGTCATGCTACACCCCACTATTTCAACATGAATTAGATACTTCAAAGGAATCAGATCATCCAAATAGGCATTAAAATTACCCTGTGAATACATATATTACTGCGTGTGACAAGAGAAGAAGCTTGTAATTCCATATTCCCAGCCCAAGTTCCATCGTCGTCCATGGTTTTACAGTAGTCCTCAAATGGAACATCATCTTCGATAAAAGGCTCAAACATCTCACGATTTTTCTGTAAAAAGCCTTTTGATTACATATGATTCCAAAAATCAAGGGTTTTGAAAAAAGATCTCAATGAAATGCCACTTACTTACCACTATATACTGTACAACCATGTTACGGTACTTGCGGTGTTCATCCTCATTGCCTTCCAATTGATCAGCAAGTGCTCTGTGAACAATTCCTTTTATCTTTAAACGATAATGTTTGTGGAATTCTGAAACTGATTAACCAATTCCATAAGAAGAAACAAAGACAAACCTGAAGAAACAATTACCGTCTGCAGTCACTTCAATTATCTTAAGCCCTAAAGCATCAAGCTGAGCACGAAATTGAGAATGATCAGAATCCTTTCCTTCCTTCTTCTTCACCTACGAAATCAATGAAACAACACAATTTCACAATGTTCGATACAGTAACAGTTAATCAAATTTGAAAAACAATCCTTCAAACAGAGGGATTTAATAAGAAAATTGAAATTCAAAAAACATGGAGAATCATAAACCTTATGTGGTTGTTTCTTAGGTTTAGCTTTTTGTTGCTTAGGTTTCGCCATTATCAGAAATATCTAATTTCAGATTAGTTAGTCGGATAGTTACGGGCGGCGCAATGAGAAAAGCTTCACAAAATTTCGTCGCCGCCGATTCTCCGGGTAGATAGAAAGGAGAATCTTATATAACAGAAAATTGGGCCTGTCAAAACTGAATATCAAACAAATGGGCCTAAAAAGCCCATATAATTACCAAACCGGGCCCTTTAAATTGTGAAACTAATCATATAATATCTCTTGTTCACCAAACCTTTTACATGGTCACATGCTATACATCACTATCGTGTGATAAAATTGAGATTACTTTTAATTTTGATTTATAAAAATCAGGATCCACATATAGCTAAATAATAACGTTGCACTGAAGAATCTTTGTTGTTCTTGCAAACAAAAAAAACATTGAATACGAAATGTAAGAAGAAAAAATCAAATTATAGATACCGTCACGTTAATGTATATGTTAATTTACTAACAATTAAATATTTTGTAAAGCAACATATATAAAAAAAATGTATTTTTTACTTTGAGTGAAAAAGAAAGATCTTTGTTGTTCATTGTGATGATCCGTAGGGTGTGGCACGTGCCACGTGGCGTATAAGAGGAAAAGACTTGAATATAGAGTTTATTTTCCCACGCAAAATGTTGGACCGTGTAATCAAATAAAATCATTAAAAAAAAATATAATTACAAAAAGTGACGAAACGATGACCACATCTTCCTGAAGTTACTTAAAACTAAGAAAATGACAACATTTTCTTCTTCTTTCTTCTGGACCTCTGCAATTCTGAGAAAAAAATAATTTGCATATAAACAAACTTCAGGATACATAAAATTTTATGAACAAAGAGAAATCATGGATGAAGAAGTAATGATTGATCGTTTACCTTTAGACCTTCTGGCTTATATATTTTCTTTTGTTTCTTCTTTCACCGTTTTGGCACAGTTGAGTAATTTTTGATGATCACTCCAAAGTTTGATCTTTTTTTTGTTAAGTAAAAATATAATTTGTGGAAATATTTAAGATTTTTGATGAATATTGGTGTTTAGGGCAAGTGGGGTATGCAAGAAATGGAGGAAAGCTGTAAATCGATCGATGGCGAGAAGAGAATCTCTGAGCTTTGCTGGTTGGAAAATGGACGATGATTCCACTTCTCGTCTTGTTCATCTTGCTTTTAACCTCAAAGACCTTGACATGTAATCTTTCTCTTCCTCTCTAAGTTTTCTTGTTGCTCTAAAATCTCAATTTCTGAGCTTTAATGGGAGATTGAGAGTTGAAACATTTGTGGGTTTGTGAAGATTGTCTGAAATTCTGGTCATGTTTCCAACTTTAGGGAGTTTAAGGTTGTTGACTTGGTCAACTTTGTTGTTCTTGATTATATATTATATGCAGATCACGAAGCAGATGGGGTTGTCATATAACTGATAACGGTCTTTACCAAATAGCTTCTGCAAGATGTGTTTCCAATTTAAATTCAGTTTCTTTATGGGGCATGACTGCCATTACTGATTCTGGTGTTGTTCAACTGGTACTGTAATAATGAACCTTTTTGTGAATTTGCTTTCTTGAAGATTTGTTTGTTATCTCTAAAAGAATCTTGAATTTGGTTTCACAGATATCTAGAACTTCTTCATTGCAACACCTGAACATAGGAGGAACATTTATCACTGATGAATCTCTTTTTGCAATTGCAGAATGTTGTCACCATCTTAAGGTAACAACACAATACTCTAATCCTCTTTTGTCTTTGTATCTGAAATTGTTAAACTCAGATTCTTTTATATGCTGTGCAGACAATCAGTATGTGGTGTTGTCGCCATGTAACAGAGAGAGGCCTTATGGTTCTTGTAAACAAATGCAGAAAACTCGAATCAATCAACGTATGGGGAACTAGAGTACCTGTGGATTGCTTTATTGCTTTGCTTACCATCAGTCCTGAACTTCAGATCAAACCCATTCAATTGCTCCTTAATGCTCAGAATCCACCACCATTGTTGCATGCTGTCTAGTGTTGCTTAAACATTTCTCTAGTTTGTTGCTTTGTTGTGTACATAGCAATTCATAAAATCGAATCTTCCACATAGTTATGTCAAGATTAAGGACTGAGGAAATAAACTCTTTTGATTATAATGATATGTGAAAATAAGAATATGTAAAAGACTAATTTAGTTACATTAGATGATTGTTACATCTGTCAGATGGCAATGTCTGAGAGTTGTACCCATCCATAAGCACATCGGTCTCTCATACGTCGAGCGATGTCTGCAGCTGGCTCAACCTCAGGTCTTATCTTTGTCATTGCTTTCTCTACTTGAATTCTCACTCCAACATCCATCTGCTATTTTAAATGGTGGAGTTAAAAACTTAACGGATCTAGACAAACACAGACTGATAAATGTTTATATAAGAAGTTGTGAAATAGAAACCTTTTCTAGAGAGCATTGTGTGTCTAAGACGTGGCAGAAGTATGAGAGTTGCTTGTATAAGTCTGCCTCAGTGTACTGTATTAAGACCATGGTTCTAAGTCAAGAGTTTGTCTATGGAAAGCAACAAAAAGATTAAAGAGTTCTATCGTTGATAAGGGCAATATACCTTTCTTAAGAGGGTTCCGTTACAGTTGGGATAGTTTGGGCAAACTGTTCCTCGTGCGCGATCACCGAGCAGGCGAAAGCTGGGGGAGCGAGTCGTGTGCTTGCAAGACTCATCGTCACACTGTAAAAGGAATGACTTAAGAACCAGAAGTGTTCAGAATTTTGAATATAAACGAGGTGATTGAGAAAATTTGAAGTACCGTCATTATGCCTCTGTAATACATAGATACAAATCCATCAATCTGCCTTTTAACCTGAAAGGAATGGGAATGAGTTAATAACCAAAGCATTCGTCCTACAGGCTAAATCGGACTCAATCTAGGGTCCTTTACAATAAGGCTTGCCTACCTGGTTAGCTATCATTGCTGGGGATATTCTTCCCTTGTTATCTTCCTGCTGACATTTTGGGCAATGCGGTTTAAGCCAGAATGAAGAATCGGTGTCCTCTGTTGCTGGAGTTGCAGATTTCTTACTGATCGACGCACGAACAGAACTAGTAATAGATGGACAGTTGAAAGCAGCAGAGCAGCTGGGGCATGTTAATACTAATGGCTCACAGTCTTTGTATCTGCAATTTTTTCACACTAACATTACTTTTGTTGCAGATCTTAAATTCCCAGAATATTGCAAATTCGTGGAGGAAATGTACAAAAACACTATTACAAATGGGAAAAGATATCATTACCTTTCTTCATCGGTTGTAGCAAATAAGAGGGAGGTAGAAGAATCAACGCTCGCAGCACCATTAGATTTGCTTTGGTACTAGAACAAACATAATTTACAAAACGTATCATGAACTCATGATCACTGAATATGAATTGGAAAATGGCTTGAATGAAATCTGCTTTACCTTCGATGGGTCAAGTCCTAAACACTCGGCTAGACGTTCAGGACTTGTTCCTTGAATCTCGGCACATAGACGAGACACCACAGGATGAATCTGTTGTGCTAAGTAATAATCAATGTCAACCAACCATCTGTTGCCGTCTGATTTCACCTCATCAGGATGTCTAGCCCGCTCAGCAATCCCTGCTGAACTAGGAGAGCTAGCATTACCCTGAACAAAGGAAGCATAAAAGATTTAGTACAAAACTATTTGGTATCTGATAATGTTTTAGCTGGTCTCTGTGTTGGGAAACCTGTTCATAGCAGATTATATATGGTACAGTATCCTTAGCATTGAAACCTTCTTTATAACCACGTTGCCTCATTCTGAGTGCAACCTGAGAGGAACAATTTAACCACACAATCAGAGAGTCGAGTAAAAATATGGAAAGCATATATCACTCACAATTTGGAGAGTAATAACTTGAATATAACTCTCATACTCACTTGAACGTGTGGTTGGCTTTTTGAATCTGGATAAGCTTCAGGAGGTTTAGTCAATGTCTTGGTGATGACATACTTCTCAAGCGAAACTTGACCATTTCTCATTTCCTCTTTTATCTGTTGCATGGACAAAGCAACACGTGTTGAACAGACTAATTAAGCAAAATTAATTAATGATAACAAATATTACCTTCATTAGCTCGTTATGAATTGCTTCAACAACATCCTCACACGACCTGCAACGAAGAAAAGACATTTTGTGCTTACGTGAGAGAGGAAAATAGTGTTCTTAAGCGGATGTTTTGAAACATACCCTCCATACAAGATTTTACTCAGGCACAAATCTCCTATTTCCTTAGACAGTAAGCTCCAATCTCGCCGAACCATGTCCACACCTTTTCTTTCAATGTCCTGCATTGAGAATGCATCTAGTACCCAGAAGTTTCTAGAAGAAAAGGTAAGCAGAATGTTACTACTAAAGATTACCTCGCAAGGCTTCCCATCCTTCATCTGCAACTTGACAGCAGCATACTTCTTTTTTCGAAGAAGAAGCATTCTCTTGTAGATTCCATCACAGTCAATTTTCAAACATTTATACTTCTTATTGACCTAAATATTGTAAGAAAAAGACCCAAATAAAATGTTACAGAGTAAATTGTCATCTATAGTTTTCTCATAGAGAAATCTATTATCCAGCTTACCTCTTTGATGACTTTTGTTTGGATCTCATTCACCTTTTCAAGATCATCTAGTCCACTGTGAATCATGATTGAATCTGTGTCACCGTATATTACCTGCATAAAAGTACATGCTTATCTGAGACTTGATAATGAAGACATGTTGACACATTACACTAGTTTCTCTTCTGAAATGCATTTCCTCAAACTTTAAGTGTAGGATATACCTCTAGGTTCAAATGGTTCTCGACAAGATCCACAGTTTTTTGGAGGATCTCCCTTCCCTGCGATGTTAAGGAAATTACCCTGATCACTCGAAGAATAGAGAAAAAGAAAAGAAACATCTGTCACAAGAAAACAAGAAAGTATCACTTACCTGTAGTGTAATGAGCTCCGCTAAAGGCTTAGCATAAAATCTTGAGTTAGAAAACCCCAGGCATCCATACATACTGTTTTTAGAATGAATTAAAAACACATAAATATCAATGTTTCTAATGGGCAATTGTTTCCAACACAAGTAAGACAATAAATGCAAACCTATTGGCTGTGAGCTTTAATGCCTGCTGCCGAATGTCAAGCTCCCAGTACTTGAGACCAGTTTTCATATTCATCTCCGATTTGACGCTTTTTCTTATGCTGACCAAATTCTCCATCAACTAAAACAAATAATGGAATTCATGATTTTGTGGCAAAAAAAAAGGAATTCATGATTTACGTGGTGGCACAGAAAAATGCATATAGCAATAATTTATAAGATGATGCCAAGATTAATCTACTTCAACTAAAGAAGCAGCAATCAATAAAACAATACAGACCAGTAAGGTTTTATTGTCTGAGAATTTTCAGCATATCCCTTGAGAGATTAACAGAAAGAAAATTGTTGGATGTTTCTTTTTTTTCTTTTTTTTTGTCAGGATGTTGGATGTTTCTTTCTTTCAGCTAATTTCTGACTGGGTTTGGGTAATTTATAGATTTGATGTTCAAAGACGTACAACAGATTGAGCATTTATACAGAGTCTAATTAATAGTCACATTAAAAAGTAACTTGTGCCATGGTGAATATACCTTTGGGAGAATTCCAGGTGTCTTACTCGTAGGTAAACGAGGAACTCCGTCTTCTGATCGTGGTATAGTTGTGAAACAGATATTGTATTCCTGAAAAGATTATGACTATTATATACCGAGTAAGGGGGTGGGGGAGGAAATGCGCCAAAAGCTTGAGAAACAGAAAACAATCCGCTAACCTGTATAATAGAAGGGTAAAGACTATTGAAATCAAGAAGCAACACATATTTGTCATATAAGCCTCTCTTTGGCTCCAAGACCAGTCCACCAGCGTAGGCTGGACCCTTTTTATTTTTGCTGCCCTTCAACAGATTATTCTCCAAAGCCAGGTCAACATCCAATTCATTAGCATTGTGGTCCTCTGGTCCGTAATTGATTTTTCTTTTTGATGACTTTATTTCCTTCATACGTTGTGAAATTTTGTCTGGGAGAATGTACTTTTTCGAGTGGAATGTATGTAGTAAGTAGTATTCGATTCTCTGAGCCCTAGCTCCCTGGTCATGAACATAAAAACATAAATGATTTCCAAGCACAAAACTTTCCAGGGAGAGAGAGGAGATGCAGGAGTCATTACTTGAAGAGTTTTTCCCCAAAGATTGCCGCTTATATTAGTAAGCTGGAGAGTGAGAGGAAGAACACTTAAATGAAACATGAGTTCCATGGACAACCATGCATCCGTCTCACCACATTCAATCTGAACCAAAGAAAAACAAAAAGTTATAACAAGCGAGCAACTAAGATGCAGTCATCATTCATCAAACTTAACGTGCACGGTTGTTTATCTACATATGACTGGATTATGTACTAAATTATTTCGCTAAGGAAATTTTAACCTATCGTCCCTAATCTGCTAGTACCAACTGCCAACTCATGTATAAAAGAGATATGAGTGGGATACTTAGAAGAACTTACAAGTTCTGAAAGTGTTTTGGATGACTGAAACATTTTGGGAATGTCACTAGGCGCTATCTCTTTCCTATCCCGGTTCAGCTGTGTCTTTGAAAGGTCCGTTAACGAATAACTGACCTGCAAGAATCAGATGCTTATGTACAGAGCTTCAGCTCATTGCTTGCAAGAGCTGACAAAAATACCTGCTTCAACAGGTCACGGGAACATAGATCTGTATCACATAAGAGCCTTCCAGCAATGCAAGACATGATCCCTGGTGTAGCTCCTGACCCAAAATTAGTGTTTCCTTTAAGCTTAGGCATGAAAGAGCGTTTGAGACGACCAATTTTGGACCACATGCCACTCACAACTTTGCAAGCCTGCACAGTAATGAATATCCTTTTATTTCATTATCACAACACAAAAAACTGGGGAAAGGGACTAAAGGATGTACAATGCAAACACAAATTGCCTGGCCTATTGACTATATATATCATCTAACAGGCCACGAAATAGAACAACTTACTTCTGCAGAGAAGGCAATGCCTTACAAAACTAATAAAAGTAAAATAGCAGATAGTCATCCCAGATGGTGTTTTAGTTCCTCGAAAACGTAAATGAAAAAGCACATCTCAAAAAGAAAAAAAAAAAATCTGAGACATAATCATTGTTCTTAATCAATAATAATAAATTAATAATAAATATTAAAACAAAAAAAAAAACAAAAAATTGGGAGATTTCGCTTTACCTGGGCTCTTTGAAGAAGAACATCCAGATCAAAACCTGATATATTATGTCCCACAAGAACATCACTGTCCAATTTGTTCAACTCCAAAAACAATCGGTTCAGTAATGCTCTTTCACTGCAGTAAGAAAATGAAAAAAAAAAATGTCGGAGAAAGAAACATGCATTGCCAAAATTATATATGGATAACAAGCACATAATATTCAGCAACATAGCTGCAACACACCTGTTTTCAACACTTAAAACACTGCAGCCATTCATTGAATTTCTGTCAGCCACTTCTTTTTTCCAGCCAATTGGATAACCAGTTCCTTCAGGATTCCTAACAACAGAGAAATGACTCATAATACCAGATCTCTTTCTTTCTGGGCCTGGCATTGGAACATCAATCTGAAATATCACGGAGCACGCATATCATAAGTCAAGCTTCTAATGTAGACATAAGAGTGTCTTTTGAGCAAGACACAATCATCCACAAACGAGCATTAATATAAAACCACATGCTTTTTATACCTATTGGTGAAGTTATGTTGTGATCATACATCCATATTTTTCACTAAGAGAAACAAAAGCTAAGATACATTGGTTAATTGATGTAGAACAAACCTTGGCATTATGAAAGCAGAGAACAGAGGCAGAAACAATTTCGCTGATGTTCTGCTTTTCATTAACTATAGTCTTTAAATTTATGGCTGTGACGACAGCAGGAGGGCGAACCACCTTTTCCTCTAAAACATTGATAGCTTTGGGAGATTCAACAGTAACCTCAAACTTGCACCAGCTCACCTGCACAAGTGTCAAGTCCTCTCATTATTGGGGATGAACAGGACAAAAATCACTAGAAATATGATTATTGTGCAATTTCAAGTCCTTACTCGTTCAGAAGGTGAGCAAGTAATGAAGTTTGAAATTTTGAGCCAAGAAGGTCCCATGATTTTCCTTTTAAGGATAAATTGCTCCAAAGCACTGCATATAAATTAACTTCATAAGAAGTGAAAATTTGCATTGTGCTGAATTGACATAGCCAACATGCATATTTAACTAAGAAGCTTCAAAAGAGCAGAAAATGCAAAATTTACTGACCAACTACCAAACACAGGGAAAGTAATAAAATTCAGCATAAGAAGCTCAAACCTGGTATGAGACCCGAGTAAAGCGCAGAAAGACTGGCCTTTAAGATCTTCTGGAAGTGGACGATCCTATGAGAAGAAAAGAAGAATGCAATAGTGTTGAAATATGGAAAAAAAAAAGTTAACAAAAGAAACATATAGTTGCTAA
Organism: Physaria fendleri; assembly: GCA_036630335.1. Taxonomy (NCBI): domain Eukaryota; kingdom Viridiplantae; phylum Streptophyta; class Magnoliopsida; order Brassicales; family Brassicaceae; genus Physaria; species Physaria fendleri. The sequence continues at coordinate 24,170,626 of CM071721.1, read as the reverse complement.
GAGAACAAAAGAAAAGTGTTATAGTTTTGTCACAGACTACTTTTAGTTTGATATTGAACAGCTGAAATGTACCTTGAATGGAATTGAACAGCTGAAATGTACCTTGAATGGATAATTTATCTTCAAAACATATTGTTCACCAGTAGGTACATCAGGCCTTTCAAAAGCATAATTTCTCTGATATTCATCCATAAAGAGCAGAATAGAGAGTCAAAAGAAAATAATTGCTACTAGATACATATAAATTAAAATAAATGTTCAAACCTTGACAGGAGCCATGCTAAAATTTGAAACATTGAGTTGTAACAATTCCTGAGCAATTTCGTCCTTCAGATTTGATGCCATTTCCTGAGAAAGAACAGCCAAAAGAATAAATAACAGATGAAAGGATATGTTTCCACTTAGCATGTGACACAGGAAATCAACTCACGTGTAACTTTCCTCGGAATGATTCAGGAGAAAGTTGAGATTCTTTCACCTCTTGCTCGAGCATGATTAGTTCATGAGAAGGAAATACTGAATCATTTGGAATAGCATAAACACATCTCTGGATATTCTTAACCACCACACAGCAACTACTGTATTTGTCTCCTATTTTAACCTGAATTGTAAATAAAAGTGTCCCAAATTGTGTATAGTTAACCACCAACGAACAACTTCAAAGAATAAGAAATTGAGTGAAAATCACAAGAGATTCACCTTTCCAAACAGATATATTGTGCCCATGCTCGCACCAAAAGCCTCCTCATAAGCATCAATAATGAAGAAAAGAAGTGATCCATCAGCATCCAAATCAAATTCTGTTTGCCCCTCGGAATTTGAACCAAGTGAAGCCCTAATCTCTGTTCCACCTCCTCCCATCGCTTCTTTCCATCCTGCATTGGCGCTTAAAGCTGAATCCTTCTCTTTGGTATCAATTGTTGCATTCAAAGCAAATACCTCCTTTTCACCTAACTCAGTCTTCACCTCAGTTTTCCTTATCTTAATTGACTCATCCTCTATAATACTATCACTTACAGGTAATTCCATATTCTCAGAATTATCTGGAGGAATGTCTTTAGATTCTTCTGTCATATCTTCTTCTTTCAACTCTTTCATCAACTCATCATTCTCCATGGAATCACAATCACCCTGATGAACTGAGGGTGTGGGTCCTGAATCCTTTATTTTCAAACTCGAGGCAACAAAAATCGGATTTTTGTTTCTTGACAAGGTGACTGGAACATTACCAGGTTGTTTCCTTCTCTTATGTCTTTCTCTGTCACGCTCATCTGGAGTAACCTCTGCCAACACCTCGTCAAGAATACCCTCACATTTTACCTTATCAGTCTCTTTGCCCTTCTTGAAACTCGAAGATGTGAACATAGAGGAAAGTCTACCTTCACCTGTCATAGTAGCCGCAGCCTTAAGCGCCGGATTCACTTTCTTAACCTGAGGTTGCTGAGTTTGTTCTTTCCCATTCTTATTCATCGTTTTCTTCTTCTTAAGTCTCCCACTAAACCCACCACCATCGTCCGATTCATCAGTCGATTCTGGTCCACTAGGCTTTGACCAATCCTCCTCTTCGCCTTCGTCGACATACCCCAAATCCCCACCTTCTTCATCATCCTCTATAAACCCACGAGCCTCCTCACGCCGCCGAGAAACAAGTGCATCGTATTCTTCATCATCAACTGTATCAAAAATTGGCTTCTCCACCCTAATATTGTATCCACCACCACCTGAAGCAGATAGATTCCGAAGTCCTCCTTGTCGAATCGCCTTCAGCCTCTCGAGTGCGTCCTTCCGACTCGACGCCTCCGCCCCTCGACTACGCTTTCGGCCAACATCCGCCGAATTATCGCCAGACATTTTTCCCTCGACTACGCTTTCGGCCAACATCCGCCGAATTATCGCCAGACATTTTTCAAATCCTGTTTCTTTTGCAAAACCTAGCATCCAATCTAGGCTTAAGATCCCAGATTGATCAGTAGTAAATGGCGGGAAAATCAACAAGACTTTGGCGCTAGACGATTTTATGATTTTATCCCTTTTAAAGCCCAATTGGCCCAATATTAACGGGCCTTACTTCTAAACAATAAAGCCCATCAGAAAGAGAAAAGTAAAAGCAACAATGATGTGCCAGCGATCTAAAACCACTTTTAAAGTTTAAACTAAAGCAAAAGCTAAGTAAAGGTTTCAATCTCTGCTCAAACATGGTGACTATGATCATGATTCTTATGATCATCTCCTTCTTTGTATTAGCTGATACGGCGGAGACTTCTACTTACATCATTCATATGGACTTATCATCCAAACCTTTACCATTTTCCGATCACCGGAGCTGGTTTTTGACAACTCTTACTTCGGTGATAACCAATAGAAAACCAAAGATTATCTACACTTATACCGATTCGGTTCACGGGTTTACCGCAGTTCTAACCAACTCGGAGCTCCAATTTCTTAAACACAAACCCGGGTATATCTCTTTTGCTAAAGACTTACCGGTTAAGCTTCATACCACTTTCACTCCGCAATTTATCGGTTTGAATTCGACATCCGGTACATGGCCGGTATCGAATTATGGATCTGGTATAATTATTGGTATTATCGTTATCGGTTATCGGTTTGAATTCGACATCCGGTACATGGCCGGTATCGAATTATGGATCTGGTATAATTATTGGTATTATCGATACCGGAATTTGGCCGGATAGTCCCAGCTTTCATGACCAAGGGAATGGCTCGGTTCCATCTAGATGGAAAGGGACATGTGAATTCAATTCTTCTTCCTTGTGCAACAAGAAACTAATTGGTGCTAGGGTTTTTAACAAGGGTTTACTCGCTAACAACAAAGGAACCAAGAATGTTCAGTACTACTCTTCACCATACGATACAATCGGACATGGCACTCATGTTGCAGCTATTGCGGCTGGAAATCAAGTTAAGAACGCGTCTTACTTCTCTTACGCACAAGGAACTGCTTCAGGAATCGCACCGCAGGCTCATATATCGGTTTATAAAGCTGCTTGGGAAGAAGGAATTTACTCATCAGATGTAATAGCAGCGATTGATCAAGCTATTCGAGATGGAGTTGATGTGATATCTCTGTCGTTAGGTTTGAGTTTTGAGGACGATGAAGATGGTTTAGGTCTAGAAAATGATCCAATCGCAGTCGCGGCGTTTGCAGCGATTCAAAAAGGCGTTTTCGTCGTTGCTTCAGCTGGTAACGATGGGTCGTATTACTGGAGTTTGATTAACGGAGCACCGTGGATTATGACAGTTGGAGCAGGAACTACAGGTCGGGAATTTAAAGGAATCTTAACGTTAGGAAACGGAGTTAGTTTCGAGTTTCCATCTCTGTTTCCCCGAGATTTCCCGGAGATACACTTTCCAGTAACGTACACAGAATCTTGCAATGTGGAAAACAAAACTCTGGCGAACAGAATCGTTGTATGTAATGAAAACGTACACCTCGGAGTCGAATCCACTGGAGCAGCAGCAGTAATTGTAATAAAAGATAAGTTACCTGAAGAACAAGATACAATCAAACTCGAGTTTCCTGTAGCATTCATCAGCTCGAAGCACCGGGAAACTATCAGAAGCTACATATCAAGCAACATAAACAACGCCACAGCGAAGCTGGAGTTTCATAAGACAGTGATCGGAGCAAAACCAGCTCCAACGGTAGACGTATACAGCTCTAGAGGTCCTTTCACAAGCTTCCCTCATATCCTCAAACCAGACATTCTAGCTCCTGGGACACTGATACTCTCTGCTTGGCCACCGCATAAGCCAGTCGCAGAACATCAAGCACGAGAGTTACTCAGCGGATTCAATCTCTTGACAGGGACATCAATGGCTGCACCACATGTAGCTGGAGTTGCCGCACTTATAAAGGAAGTCCATCCAGATTGGAGTCCATCGGCTATAAAATCTGCAATTATGACTACAGCTATGAGTTTAGACAACCCTTTAGCCGTAGGAGCAGGACATGTGAGTACGAAGAGAGTCTTGAACCCTGGCCTAATCTATGAGACAACTCCACAAGATTTCATAAACTTCCTTTGTGACGACGCAGAACAATCAAGGAAATTGATCAATATCATCACAAGATCTAATCTTTCCGACGCCTGTAAAAAACCATCTCCATATCTCAATTACCCTTCAATCATTGCCTACTTCACGTCTGATCAAAACGGTCCCAAGATATTTCAAAGGACATTGACAAACGTGGGAGAGGCAAAGAGAAGCTACAGCGTGAGAGTGAGCGGGTTGAAGGGTCTAAACGTCGTCGTAGACCCAAAGAGACTAATGTTCAGCAAGAAAAACGAGAAGCTAAGCTACACTGTGAGATTGGGGAGTCCTAGAGCGTTGCAAGATAACGTGGTTTATGGATTTGTGAGTTGGGTTGATGATAATGAACCTGAATTTGAAGTAAGCTGTTCTGTGGTGGCCACGAGCCTTGTCCAAGACTCTTAATCTCCATTGAAACCTTTCTAGGGCTAGGGTCAGCTAAAGAAGATGAACTGGTAACTCAAGGCCATAGTTTTAAACCCTCAGGTACCAAGTTGTACCGTTCTCAAAGCTCTCATGTCCAAAGGAAGAGACAAGTGTTGAGTAAATTATTTATTTAACAGAATATGTAACTAAGGAAAGAGTTAACTGAAGTTCTGCACCAAGTAATAATCAAGTGTATATGTACATAATTAGCCAAGCATCGATGGATGTCCACTGTGGAGTATCCTCTTGAACATATCCATCCCAAAGGCTGAGTCCGATGAGCTGAAACAAAACTCAACTCAACTCAATTCAACACTTTGGCAACAAATTATAAAGAAAATTTTCACTCATCTATGTCCTCGGGGATGGCACCCAAATATAGACTTAACTGTCCATCTCAACATGATCTAAAGGTAACATCTCTTTTAAAAAAAAATAATTCTTTTGTGAATAAGTAGAGACTGATGTACCTTGGGATAGTGATCTCAAAGGGGTAGTAGATTACACCATCGTTAATGGGAGGAACGTGATCCTTCTTCTCATTAACAAATTTTATAATTTGGAATAAGACCTCTTGAAGGGATTGCTCAAGCAGTGTTCTACGAGAACTTCTCTCCTCAGATTCCTCTACAGTTACCGGATAAGAACATGAGAATCAATTCCCAAACTTATAAGGAAAAAAGGGTGTAACATTTGGAGAGAAATTCATCAATTTTACCTCCAGGGTCCATAACTAGTTTAGAACGGTGGGACTTGCCAGCTGGAGGCTTAATGGGCTGAAGCACATTCAGATTGATGTACCATTGTTCCCAGTACAACCGTTCAATTTTGTTGGTGAACCAAGACGGCTGTTTGCTTTTAACTTCATAAAACGATAGACATATCTTGGCAATACCACACACACACACACACAAAAAAAAAAAAAAAACAGATCATTAGCAGCAACAACAATACCACACACACACACACACAAAAAAAAAAAAAAAACAGATCATTAGCAGCAACAAAGGATGGAGACAAATGAAAAGGATTTAGACAAATACATAAAGAATAAATGAGAACCTTTAACCCTATATGATGCAGAAACTTTCAATCCTTTAAATAGAAGTCTATCGATACACTATGATCAAATATACCTGGCTTTTCTTGTTTGGATGTTTCTCAATCCAGCTTACGAATTGCTCGATCTTTTCATCAATTTTCTTTTCCACGTCTGTTACACCGCATTGTACCTGTGACAAATGGGGGAAAAGAAGCCACCAATATCAAAATCAAAGCATATTGACCAATTGGTGAAACTCGTAAGCTCTCTTATGTAGCATAACAAATTGGAAATCATACGTAGGTGATCTCAAAAAGCTCCAAATCAATATCTTTAGGGCGGATGAGACCAAGAGCACGATGAAAGACAATGGTATGTAGAATGCCTGCACAAAAATACCATTGCAGACCAAATCAATCACACGACAAGAAAGCTCTAAACTTTAAGCCAAACTATACAATAAGTAATGATCACCAAAAAGTCCCAGTTCAAAAATCTAGACCTAATGTGAGTTCTAAAGTAGAAGATCTTAAATTGAAACAATGAATTGAGCTGATGTTGTTTATACACCCAAAAAAAAACTAAGAAACTGTAGACAGAAGCATCATGATATGAAACTTACAGCGCAAAACTTCGCGAACCTCGAAGGATTCCACTTCCTGCGAAGATATCCAGATCAATTAAACAAAACCTTACTCACCCTATCGAACTATCCAAATCACACAAATCCAGAAATAGAAACGTGACTCCATCACTACAAAAATTGGACTGCTTTTCTAGCAGAGAAAAATAAGGAAGATCATCAAAACTTTTACCAGTTCCTTCAGTTGACAAACTTCGCAATTCATATTTCACCGAATCGCAGAAAAAATGGAGAATCTTCAGTTTTCGCTAGATTTCTTCTGATCGTTGCTTTGAAAACTCAATCACCCTTTTATTTTTATTTATTTATTTTGCTCGTCGATATTAACTATTGGTTTGGACAAAAGACCTTCGTTATTTACTGTAAAGTCCTCACCTAGTGGGCCTTATTAGGCCCATTTTCCTTCGTTATTTATTGTAATTGTAAAGTTCTAGTCCTCACCTAGTGGGCCTTATTAGGCCCATTTTCCTTCGTTATTTATTGTAATTGTAAAGTTCTCTCTTATTCGGCTTTATAAGGCCCATTTTCTTGTCGGTTTACATCACCATCACAACAAGTAACTTACAGACTATAGAATATGGTGTAGATTGATTTAAAAATGCTGAAAAAAGTGTAATGATCACCATTGAGTTCAACTGTCCTTTAGGATATAGGGACAAAACCACTTTATTATATTACAAGAGATTTTGTTTAAAGACAACACTTGAAATAGAAGTGTTCAAAAGATTGTGTTTTAAACTCTCCAAGCTTAAGAAACCTACACGATGACTCATAGCTTTCCTTTCCCCTTATGTTTTACTACATATATGTAAATAACAAACCAAATTGAATCAGACCAAAACCTTAAATAAAGATTGAACAGATGATGTCTTATATGATCTCTCTAAGGGTGTCGTCCAACAGCTTTGCCACAAAGCTGAAGATTATCAGGAGGATTGTATTCATTTGAAAGACTCTGTACTGGATTCCATACTTTGAGATAAAATTGTTGTCCTAAATATTGTCTTTCCCATATTGCAGATCTCATATTCCACATCCCTTGATTGTCTAATGACACCAAGATTGCTGTCCAAGAGTTTGGGTATACCTACATTCATCCCCAAGAACACATCAAGACATCATCAAAGTACACTGTACACAAGAAAGTTCCTGACATCGGTTTTTTTCTGTACCTGGGTTGTGTGTCTGGTAAGAGCATCAACAAGATTGTAAAGTGGTCTTTTTGCAGGTGTCCATTGTCCAGAACCAAATCTATACATTCATAAGAAAGAACTGTTAGTAAAAGTCTAGGAAATTATATCTGGGGCGCGAAGAGAAGAAGACTAACCCAACAACCCAGAAGTCATATCCATCAAGATGCCAAGACTGCACCGATTTTTCGTTGTTCTGAAACACGATTTCGAGGAAATCATGGAGAGAGGTTTGAACAACTGATGTTGCAACTGTAGCCGGAGAGTTAGAGGGGACACTTTGAATGGCATTGGTGCTGAAAATTCCAGGAATATTGAAGTGATCAGCAAGTTTAAGAGGCGTCTCTGAGTTTACATAAGAGACTCCATTGATTGCATATCTTTGTTTTCCGTTAATCAAAGGAGCTGAATTGGAGAAAACAAATGATCTTGTTGGAACAATCTTTCCGTAGTGGAATGATCCTTGAGGATTTGGTCTAGCTGCATTTGCTGTTAAGTTCCATCTACAATCCCAAACAAAAACAACCTTAACACTCCCAAATCCTTCATACTAAACATGTCAGTGTTATAAGTAACTACTCTATTGTACCTGAATGTTCTGGCTTGTCTCATGGACCAAACAAGCTCACCAGGAGGAAGAGCAGGCGGATCACCAGAAGCAGGGACTCGAGAGTTAGAATAACGCAACAAACCCATAACAGAAAGTTTGTTTCTTACAAACCGGGTGCTTGCAACAATGTAATAATCTTTAGGAGCTTGGTTCAAGGTCACAAGAATTGCTAGAGACTGACCAACATGAATGTCAAGAGAATCATAATCAGTCTGAATCACATGAGAGCCTTCAACTTCAACTACTTTCATAGTATGTCCTTGGATTCTGAAATTGAAAGAGCTTGATAATCCAACATTTGAGATTCTGAACATGTAAGTCTTCCCTGAAAGATTAAACCATAAACCATAAGTACAAAAACAGAATCAAAATCTTGGAAACCTGAGAATTTTTCGATTTCTCAATTCACCTTGATCTCCTGTAAACGTTGTTTGAGTTTGACCATTTATGAGCATACCATCAGGAAAAGGAAGAACACCACCAGAATCCAAACGCTGTTGAAGCGTTTTGTGGTTGGCTTTAAACCAATCTCCAATGAGTAAAGTGAAATCTGCGGTTGGGATAGGGTAAGGGATTGGGATTCCAGGTCTAGCATAGACATTGATGGCTCCAAATCCACCAGCGGCTTTGTGAAATGCAGTGGAAGGGAAGTAATTGTAAGTTCCGATCTGATCTTTGGTTTGGAATTTATAAGTGAAGTTTGAGTTTGGTTGGATCGGACAGTTTGTTCCCAATACACCATCTTGCCATGAGTTCTTCCTCTGCTTGATTCCATTCCTAAACCACAGACATCGAAAAATATCAAATACCCAGTTCGAATACAAACCCAATTAGCCTAAAACACTTGACAGATCAATAAAGTTTTTAATTTTCCTAGTTTGAGCCCTACAGATCAAACCTTTAAGAGGATCAAGGGAAGTACAATCCCCTAAATGCTTTAAAAATACAGGACACATTACACAAAACAGAGGATTTATTCTATGGGAAGCATGTGAAAATGATAAAGTACAAATCTTTAGGGTTTTTTTACCAGGTCAAGAGAAAAGGCTGGTCAAGTTTGTTGATGAGGTTAAGGATGATGTTATCATTGGTCACAACATCAAGCCTTGGACCAGGAAACTGACCATTGATGAGAATAACCTAAACAAAACAAAGAATACATCCACAAACAGTTAAAAAGTCAGTATAATCAAACAAAATGGGATTCAGACATTCCAAAAATAGAAAATGTTGTGTCTGTTGATGCACCTGTTGAGGAACACCAAGAGGAGAAATAATGCCATAAGTTACAGTCCATGTGTAATACTTGTAAGGACTTTCTCCTTTCACTAATACCAAACTACTCAAAACTCCAAGAAGAAGAAGAAGATGCAGCAAAGATTTTGCCGTTTTCATGGCTTTTCTACAAAGAATGATACAGACAAGAAACTGAAGACAACTCAGAACTGTTTTTTTTTTAATCTAAATGTTGTCTGAGAAATGAAGAGACTTTGATCTATAAAAATGGAATTAGATAGCGAAAGTTCATTAGGTAAAGTGAGAGAAAAAGAGATGGTGGTTCCAATCAATGACGGTGAAGATCTCGAGTTTAGTTTTTTAATGCATCTTTTTGTTTTATTGTTTTTTGATGTTTGGTCAAATAAATTTAAATTCATCTCCTTATCAATCAACTTCAACAAACTTTTTACACCCATGTTTATGTCAGAACTATTAACATGTTCAGTTTAATGTTTTATGTCAGAACTATAAAATCGTATGTTTTATGTCAGAACTATTAATCTTCTTTTACATATTGATATAAGAAACTGGATCTATGTATTATCCACAGTACAATAAATCAGATATATTGATACTGGTTTTAGCATGTTAGTGGGAAAATAAAATTAAGAAAAGTTTGATAATGTGGAAAAAGAGGAAAGTGGATAATGCGGTGACAAAGGAATTGAATGGTATCACGCGTTTTGGTTAAGTATGATTATTGCTTCCAGCCAAAGCTTAGCTTTCATTATTCGAAATGGCGCCTATTTCCGACAGTGATACCATAAAAAGCTAATTGAAATATTATTTTAAATAAAAGTCTTATTTGGTTTTACTAAACATGTCTCCCTAATTCATCGCCTTGATTTAGATTCTGCTTTTTTGCCGATTTCTTCACGTTTACGGCCAAAATTGAAAGCAAAAAAATAAATGAATTAAGAAAAGGATTTTTATTATTTTTAATTATAGATGTTTATAGTCTTCCATATTTAAAAGAAAAAGAAAACAAATATTGGAGTATTTATGCTTTTGGGAATAGCATCTGCCAATCTGTGATGGGCGGCATTAAGCTATTGAAAATTGTGCCATTTTTTGCCAATTTATTGCAAATCTTGTTAGAAGATAACTTTCTTTAATTTATGGATTCCAATTTTTAACTTGTGAGTTGCAAAAGTTGACTAAATATTTCTCTGTGGGAAAAGTCAGTGAAAAATCAGTCGGTGATATAATTTCAACTTCCATTAGTAATGTGATAATCAGTCGGTGATATAATTTCAACTTCCATTAGTAATGTGATTTAAGTTGTTTGAATTAACTGAACATCACAAAGGTCCATACCAATACCAATACCAATACCATGCATGCAGATTTTAAAACGTTAGTAGATATGCTTATCATCATTTACGCATGTACAGTGTACTGAAACATGAATACATACATGCATATACAAATATTAAGCAACACAATGATGTATCCACGAGTTGTTTATATGTTTTCTAGATATATTTCTGACTTTTTTTTAAAAAAATATGAAATCTACTTTTTGACATTTCCGACTTATGCACAAAACGCGGAAGATTATTGATTAATTAAACTTTTTTTTTTTGTTTTTTTAAGAAGACTAAGGGTCTGAATGGTTGCACTTTTAGAGGACTAAAAATAAGAGGAATAACATTTTCCACTTAATTCCTCTAAATTACCACCAGGCACCAGTTAACGTGTTTTTTGTTTCTCTCCTAAAAAATCTTAATTCCTCTAAGTTGGAGGAAAACAACCTATTCAGCCAAAATTTAGTCCTCTATTAAATACAAGAGGAACAAAGTTTCCTCCGACGTAACCTATTTGAAAATAATATTTTTATAACCTCGTGATCAAATTGACGTAGATCTCATTAGTCGGTGAAAAATCAGTCGGTGATATAATTTCAACTTCCATTAGTAATGTGATAATCAGTCGGTGATATAATTTCAACTTCCATTAGTAATGTGATTTAAGTGAGGTGAGTAAGTGTTTGAATTAATCGAACATAACAAAGGTCCATACCAATACCATGCATGCAGATTTTAAAACGTTAGTAGATATATGCTTATAATCATTCAGGCATGAACAGTGTACCTAAACATGAATTAAGCAACACAATGATGTATCCGGGAGTTGTTTATATGTTTTCTAGATATATTTCTGACTTTTTTAAAAATATTAAATCTACTTTTTTGACATTTCCGACTTATGCACAAAACGCGGAAGATTATTAATTGATTAATTAAACTTTTTTTGTTTTTTGTTTTAAGAAGACTAAATTATTTGTTTTATATGTTAAACCAGATTATATTTAGGATCAAGTAATAGAAGCATGTGGGAACTAATTGAGTAACCATCATTGTCTTAATTGGTCCTGTTTAGAACAAAAATGAAGCATGTGGGGATTAAGCATCATTGTCTTAAATTAAAAATGGTTTTGAGTCTGATCACATTATTCAGCCTCAATCTACGAGAGTCAACTTGTGCTGCTGTCCCTGTTCGGACATGTGGAAGTGCTCACAAGAATAGACACTCACATGCTCTGTCTTTATGTTCTCATCTTTTTTCTTAAGAAAAAAATGATCTGTCATGAAATTACGACTCATCTTTTAAACTTTAAACTTATCAATTATGGATTGCTTATGGGGCCGATAAATACTATATGGGCCGATAAAGGAAAGTATATAAATGGGCTTGAAACTTTTTGATTGAAAAGGGGATTGCTTCTGATTTGTCTCCAATCTCTAGGAATAACGAGGGAGTTCACTCTCAATCCTCAAGGTGTTCACATCAGCATATTTATTTTTAAATTTTTTAAATAAATTTTATTTCAACAAATACATTAAACAATATTCCCTTAATCATATTTTTTTTCCTTCTTCCATTTGGCTCGGCCGCTTCTCATTCCGATATTGCAATTTCCTTCGCTCTCTCTTCACAAACAAAGAGTCAAAGAAGCAAAGTAACCGAAACAAAAAGCTTTAAGGTCTTGAGGAAAGACAAAAAATCTCTCAAACATCGGGAAAATGGATGATCATGAAGGTTGTTGTGGCAGAGACGGCAAGACAGAGATGATTTCGACTAAAGAAGCTCTAAAGATAGTACTCGGCGTCTCGAAATGTCTGCCTCATGCTTCCGTGAAGGTGAATAGCATTTAACCCTATAAATGAACTCTAGAACTAATTCGACATTTTCCTT
>CM071721.1:24127717-24139565 GCA_036630335.1 Physaria fendleri | reverse complement strand
TCATAAAATATTTGTTTGTGTTATTTTACTAAAAAAAATTGATGTAAAAAGAAACTTTGATAACGCTGAAACTAAACTCTCCAATTAGGAGAGTTATAACGCAGGGCAGTTACTTACAAAACCAAGCAGTTAAAGGAAAAAGTATACACGTGTGAAGTTTCTATTACAAAACATGATTGGCATTGGATTGATAGTGGTACGACGCAACGTGTCTCTATCCACTATACCAATCATCACTATAATATACAAGAATCAATTATGAGAGATACCACTTTTCTCTTTAAATCTTATGAAAAATAGCACTATTGACTCGAGTGTATATGACATATACCACTTTTTGTCGTTTACCGAGACGAAATTACCAAAAAACCCCACTGAAATCGTTGACCGAATATGATTTACCAAAAACATATTGGTAAACATGGTAAATAGAGCATTTATCAGGGAGGTAATCGTTGACCCAAAAGACAAAATAGTCTTTATACATAGTCAACGGTCTCGAAAACCACAAAATGGTATTTCTCACAAACACTAAAAAAAAAACGGTCTCGAAAACCACAAAATGGTATTTCTCACAAACACTAAAAAAAAGTGGTATTTCTGAAAATAGACACAATATACAATCGATTATGGACAGCATACAGCTAATTAAGCTGAGAAAAAAAGGAGATATCCTTATAACAAAAAAAAAAAAAAACATCAGAACATGGTCTCAAACTCTCAATCATCATAAAAAATATAAAATATTTGTGAGAAAAAAAGGAGATATCCTTATAACAAAAAAAAAAAAAAACATCAGAACATGGTCTCAAACTCTCAATCATCATAAAAAATATAAAATATTTGGATGGTAAATTATTTTTATAAAATATTTATGCGACAAAATCTAGGCGTGAGATTTTCCGTAGATGTTCTGAGTCTCCCATAGTGCTCCATTGTTGAATTTACCAACTCGCCAGTTATAGAACATGCATGGTTGGTGACCAAATTTACTATATTATTATTTAAAAAATATACAAAAGTATGAACTGAAACTATTTAAATATTTTATCTGGTCCGATTAGGATTTAACAATCATGTTACTATGTTAAAAATGATTATTTTATGAGTATTGGAATGAGATACTAAAATGTCTAAAGGCTAAGTAAGTTCCAAAAGCCGCCCTTCCCTAACACAGAAAGACACTAATGGTCCAAGGACCCTCTTCTATATTGCCATCTTCATACATAATATATTCAAATTATATATTAGATCTTCTCCACTACCAAAAGGGTTGGTTACGAAAAAAAATATATTATGAATTAAAAAATAATCATTAAACTGTTATACCACTCCCCTTAATGATTATATGTAGTACTGTCGTATTTATATTAATATGGCTTCTAGAACCGTTTTTACGAGATTAGCACTCAAAGATTTGAATAAATACAATTCCTGTTTACTATCTTCTTTAGTTTAGATTTTATATCCTAATAGTATTAATTAAGAGTCTATATGTTTATTAACTCTGTTGGTAATGCATATGGAAACGTACACTTGTGTATTTTTTTAGAACCAGATAATATGAGTGATCAAATGTGGGCATGTGAAAGTTTCATATAACTTTTGCCATGTATATTGTCCGTGCATTTTAAAACTATTGCTTAAACTTATAGTGTGTCCGCAACGCCGCCATGCTTATAACTTTATGATCGTATAACTATATTATTAAAGCGTAAATGATAATTTTTAAAATTAAAATCAGTAATTAAAAAGGAGTGAGAAGAAGAGAATCAAGTCAAAGCCATCATCTTCATCAACTTAACCACTAACGACTCTTCCCCTACCACTCACTCTTCCTTTGTCCTTTGTCCTTTGTCATTATTAACTTAAAAAAAAAAAAAGAGGATTTAATCAGCAAATAGGTTTAAGACAGAATTTTAAAATTATAAAACAATATTTATATTTCAAATTTTAGCTGTAATTCGCGCTATACACTAATTTTGAATAATTAAGCGTCCTGATATCACATAATTTTGAATATCGGAGCTACATATAAAAGTATAGGCTATATGTAAATTGACATGTTGAAAATTGAAAAGGTTAATTTTTTTTTAATATATTCATTTTGTTGGTTCCCACATGTAGGGAAGTCCTTTGAGGGACCAACTGTAGTCTCTGACTATTGATATTTTTCCATTTTTTTTCTTTTTCATTTTTATTTTGTACTCCATTTAAGAATCAATTAGCTAAAAAAAATTACAGATTTATAAAATAAAAGGGGTTCAGGGCTGTCGAGTAGCGCGTGCTACATGGACGACCGCATATGATCAAAAAAATTTAAAGGTCCATTTATTAATCAACCTTTAAGGTTTAGGGACTTATTTTTCTGTAGAGAAAAAGGAAACAGTAAAATTTTTGTTAAAGGTGTTCGTGAAAGCCATAGATTCATAATGATGTCAAGTAAAAAAAGTCAATATTCATATTATAATCGTACCATTCAACATCAGGATTAGTATTTAACCTTATGATTCTTACTATTTAATAATCAAACACATTAATAGGTAGAATGTATTCATTTAGTAAGTACTAGGTAAACAAATTAAGTGAACTTCACTAGTACTTTATTCAATATTTTGGCCACATATAATATATTATTTTTTGTACATACCGAATGAATCTCACTTATACGAATCATTTTTGTATTGTACTCAACGTTCATTTTATTCCACGAAGCAAATTGAAGAACTTTACAAATGGACAACGTTAAATCATTAATTTACAACACATATATTCTTATAGATGAAATTACATGAAAATGATTAATTGTGGGGTAAGCTATGACCAATGCTAGGGCTATGACCTGGCGTTGTAGGCCTAAAATCATCTGCCCCTTTGCTTCCCGATTGTGACGGCGGTGTTGGTGAAGATGACTGCACTGCCAGCTTCTCATTGACCATCACTACTTCATTGTTCATCGCCTTCAACGTTTTGCTATCATTAAGATCAACATCATTGATCTTATCATCAACTTTCATATCTTTTAGTGTTCGTCCATGGACACAATTGAATCCTAGAAAAAACACCATCATTAAAAGAACACAAGCATACAATGTTTTCTTTTGGTCCATAGACGATTCCATTGGAACAAAAAAATGGGAGATCAAAAGAAAACAGAAAAATTAAAAATATTGTTGTTTAGGAGTTAAGCACTCTGAGAATATTTGAGAGTGATGGGTGTGAAGAAAACACTTGCTTCTATGGGGGATTTTATATAGAGCTTGTAACCTACTTAGCTATTTGCAAATAAACTAGTTAATCAAAAGTCAAGTTTGTTTATTATGATTATTTAGGTAGTACTACTAGTGGCATGCTTTTTTTTTTTTTTGTTTGGCTGAGTGGCATGCTTTTATTACATATAAAATACAATGACTGGTGCAAAAAAAAAAAAAAAAAAAATAAAAAAAAAAAAAAAAAAATGCAAAAGATAGAATTAAGCTTTTAAATTGAACGACCTTTGATCAAGAATAGTTTATGAATAGTTTTTCTTTAAAGTGTGATCAAGAAGATATAGAAATTGGCAAGTGTGAGCGGGAAGACAATACCCAAATGATAAAATGAATCAGTATTATATAAACTAAAGAAACATATATTCATAATGATCGATTAAATAGAAAACTGTTAAGAAAGAGAGAGCCAAAGCTTTAATTAGCTTTACAACCTTAAAGTTGGTCTGACTTCTAATCAGAATCCTAGCATTTGGAGGCCATAAACTCTACAATTAGCTCTTAATTTTAATCTATTGTTCCTTTTTTGTCTACTAATTTTTGTTAAAATATTCCCCTGGTACTATGCTTTTCACTTATCACTTTTATAATCTTTGAAGCTTGCTTTGCAGTTTCTCACCCCACATACGAGTAGGGGTGTATTGAACTCTATCATTAAAAAGCAAGAATGAAATAAAGATGACAATGAAAAAGAAAAAAAAACCTAAAGATGTATACAAGTATTGTTGTGTTTTCCCCTTTGTTTACAATTTACACCATATATGATTAATAAAAAGAAAAAGACAGAACTAAACTAATCTCCTGAAACGACTTTCATACTCCCGGAGATGATTCTTGTCTTAATATCTTCATATCAAACTTTACCACTTCCCTGACTCTGTACCAAAGTACATAACCTTAATCCGATGAAGATCTTCAGTAACTTCCATCATCGTTGGTCTCATATTTCTATGAAAAGACAAACACCGAAACGCCAATTCAGCTAAGCTATGAATAGACGCAAACATTTTGGGATCATTCTCTGTTTCTAAGCAAGGATCAATAATATCTACCACACGTCCTCTTCCAATCCTATCAACCGCAAGAGAAGCCAAGTTCACTTCACTATAAGGACGAGTAAAGTCTATAACTTTAAAACCCGAAATGATCTCAACGAGAACAACTCCAAAACTATAGACATCGCTCTTATCTGAAAGCTGATAATCTTGATGATACTGAGGGTCTAAATACCCTGGAGTGCCTTGTGGAGCTGTTGAGATATGAGATGCTTCGAAATCAGTTGACATACCGAGTCTAGAGAGTCCGAAATCAGAGATCTTGGAGTTGAAATCAAAGTCAAGAAGGATGTTACTAGACTTAATATCTCTATGGTAGATAGGAGGGTCTATTGAGTGAAGATGCGCGATTGCGTTTGCAGTTTGAGACGCTATTTTAAGCCGCTGCGACCAAGAAAGTGGCGTTTGAGTTTCACCTCTTTGTAAATGTTGTGAAAGTGTTCCGTTTGGCATGAACTCGTAGATTAAAAACGGTTCTCCATCAGCGATACAACAACCTAAGAGACGGACAAGATTTGGGTGACTTACAGAAGACAAAAGCTTGATCTCGTTCAAGACTTGGTCGAAGCTTTTGGTGTCTTTATGTTTGAGACGTTTAATAGCGACTACACAAGAAGTGTTTGGGAATTCGCCTGCGTAGACTGTTCCGTATGCTCCTGTTCCGAGTTTGTTCTTCTCGGAGAAACTATCCGTGGCTTTTTCGATCTCTTTGTAGGTGTAGAAAGGTAGGCTTGAGGATCCGGCGAGCTCGCAAAGTAAACGGTTTGCGATTGATGATGTTGAAGATGATGTAGATCGCTTGTGGCGCAAGATATATGTACAGATCAAGACCGCCATAACTAAACATCCACCCACAATCCCTAATATAACAAAACATTCAACTTTTCAAGACTTCAGAGACAAGTAAACCGGAATTAATTGATTCCGACCCAAATAATGCCATTAGTAATTTACCTACCAAGAACAATGAGTTTGCGTAGTCCTACGTGTTTGCGAACTGCAAGCAAAAAAAAAAAAATTTATTAATTTCATGAATTTTTATAAAAGTCAACTTATTGATTGATAAAGCCACGTGTCATTGTATCATTGGCTAATTATATCTGCGGTAAGTCAAAAACGATAACGAACCTAATCGGTGACAACCACCAGGAACGGTGAAGGCATCACCGGAAAATCCTTCACGACAAGCACAACGATGACCTAATCTCCCGTCGGCAAGCTTAACATCAGTACAATCAGCGTTCTCCGAGCAATTCGTGTGATTACAACTTCCTTTAAGCCACCACTCAAGCTTAAATCTACCTAACTTTATCAAAACTTCCGATGATTTAGCCATCGAAGAGAACCAATACTTACATCTACTTCGATTCACTACATCTCTAATACTCATAACATCGGAGATTCTCGTCGTGGCTACTTCGAGACAGCTAACTTTAGATTTACATCTACTGAGATTCAAGCGCTCTTCGATAAATTTGTTTCTGATTAAACAATTGAACGATTGTTCTATACATCCTTGACCGAGGATTACGTTGTCTAAATTCGACGGTGCGTGATTTTCCCGGAAAAGTTGCTCGATTTTGCTAATTTCGCGTTCACAAAGCGGCGGGATTGTGACGTAGATATTGGAGTTTGTGACTTCTTCCACGGGGAATTCGCCGATTACTGCTTTTCCGGTTGTTTCGGAGCAGTTGAATCGGATCGGGTAACCTTCGGTTAAACCAAACGGATAACGAAGTGAATTGGTTTTGCAGTTAATAGAACCGGTGGTTTGTGTAGAGGTAGTTAAAGTAAAGACAACGAAGACGAAGAAGATGAGATTGGGTTGAAGAGTTTTTTCCATTGAGAAGAAGAAATTGAATGATTGTTCTAATGGCAGAGACTGTAATGTTATTATATGCTTGACTGTTTCGTTGTTCAGACCATTGACTTTAACTGCAAGATAATGATAAGAGGCAGTTTTGTCAAACTAACAACTGCGTTACAGATACGGTTCTATTAGATTGAGTTGCTAGTTGCTACTACTATCAATCATATAATAAATTGATGTAATATTTGGGAAGTAAGAAAGTTTTGTTTTCTAAATTACTAAATTTCCTTCTTCTTTTTTTGTCAAGAAATTCTAAATTTCCATTATACAAAGAATGTTAAATATAAAAAAGAAATAGAAAAACTTATTTTGTAAAATAATATAGGAAAAAAAGTTGTAAGGTTAATTATCTTACACCTTATAAGAAAAAGGTTTGAAAGGATAATTATATGATACTTATCATATTAATTTAGAATAATTATAGGAAAAAAGTTTATGAGGATAATTATCTTATACCTTATAGGAAAAAGGTTTAAAAGGATAATTATATGATAATTTTTATTTTGCAACTTTTATATGATAATTATCTTATTAATTTAGAAAATATTTTATAAAAAAAAAATTCATGTGTATAATCTTTAATTTTATACTTTTGAAATTCAAGTAAAATAACAAATTTTGTATTTAAAAAATGTATATATAAATCATATGATTTTTTTCAGAAAAAGAACGATTCATTTCATAAAATAGAAATATATTAGTTTAATTGTATATATGTATATATGTTTATATTTTAAAATATCATGTTAAATTTAATTCTGATTTGGAGTAGATTATCAGATATAAAAAGTTATTGATCAGAAAATAGTTTGAATTTGTTATTTATTTTGAAATTTAAATATGATAAATATTTTATCTATGTCAGAAATAAACCCGCACGGATAACGATATATAGTATAAGTGTGATCATGGAAAGAAAATTAAAGTCAACTATCATTTAGTCTTCTTCGAAATAAATTCCAATCAGATTATTAAGCAAATTACATGAATAACATGACTAATTTGCAATCCTAAACCTTCTAACACATTTTTTTTTGGCAACAACCCTAACATTATGTATTGAGTTTTTAAACAATATTAAGATTAGCTTTATCGATTGACAAATTAATAGAGAAAACCAGAAGTCGTAAGAACAACAAAGAATGTTACAGTTTCAGGAACTGATAAAGAAAATAAATGTAGCAGGGTTTCAATTTATTTCATCGTTACAGAACACTTGTCTTGTGTTCTATCAGCAAGCTCTTAAATAACAAACTCCTTTGTCTTCTCCTAATTCCCACTCTCCTTTTTGGTTCCTGATGATTATTACTTTTTCCGATGACAGATTTAAAAAAACATGGCTTGATCGATCAATAGACACGAGCTTTAGGAGGGAAAGTCTCAATCTCATCGTCGAGAGTTTCCATGTGGACAGGTCTATATTCCAATTTCACTTTCTCATTTTCCCAATATCCCAATGTATGCTTCATCCATTCTCCATCCTCTCTTTTCTGCATTCATTCATTACATTTTATGCTTTCATCAACATCATTATGGGATGGATAAACAATCAATGTGGAAAGGCTGAGAAAGAAATCTAACCGTGAAATCTTCCCGGGCATGTGCTCCTCTGCTTTCCTTTCGAGCTTCTGCTGAATGCATTGTTATGGATGCGTTTATCAATAGGTTCTCCAGTTCCAATGTCTCGATCAAATCAGAGTTCCTGCAATTCATTCATAGTTTCCTTGAATAACAATAGTTTATAACAGTTTAAGACTTGAACCTCATATGAATAAAGACTTGTCTTTTACCATATCAAACTCCTATCTTTCACTTGGACATCGCCAAAACTTTCCCAGGCCTTGTCGATCAACTGACAACCTGTCATTGTTTCACGGGCATAAATGGTAAAGAAAAATGGCTTTCGTAGTTGCAGATGAGAGAGCTTTGAATGCAGAACAAATTCAGATTACTTACCTTCTTCCAATGTTTCTTGTGTGCGAAAAACAGCTGCATTGTTCTGCATAATCCTTTGCATGTTCAGTCTGATAGTTGAAGTAGGAAGCGACCCATTGGAGTTTCTCAGCCTGTCCAGCCATGCAATAGTCTTCTCACCCGCATCCTTCTCAAGAGGTTTCTGCTTTTGGCCTGCATCAATAGAAGAACCAGAACAAACATCAGAAGAGACTTTAACTTTTCATAATAATAGCAAGTCCAGAGATCCTCAACAAAGGCTAACCTGGTCTGCTTATCTCTGCAACTCTATTAGCACAAGCACGGCCGAACACGACAATATCGAGCAGTGAATTTGCTCCAAGCCTGTTGGCACCATGAACAGATGCACAAGCAGCCTCCCCAGCAGCCATTAGCCCAGGAACCACTGCATCTGGATCATCTCCTTTGATGGTAACTACCTGTATTAGAAGAATGCTTTAACTGCTAGGCTTCTAAAGCATCTTATGCTTTACTCCACAAATATTTCAGCAAAATTTTTTTGAAGACTTTTCTGATTCTTACCTCGCCATGGTAGTTTGTTGGGATACCACCCATGTTATAATGAACAGTGGGCAAGACAGGAATTGGCTCTTTGGTAACATCAACACCAGCAAATATGGCAGCGGTCTCAGAGATTCCGGGAAGTCTTTCCTTTAGAACTTCTGGTGGAAGGTGATTCAGATGGAGATAGATATGATCCTTATGTGGTCCTGAAAGAATTCAGCAAAACTTGTCCTTAAACCGCAGTGAGAATAAAACTAGAGGATTATTATATCAAGCATGTATACACCTCCAGAACTACAACTAGTTATCATTGGGCATACCTACACCACGACCTTCCCTTATTTCCATAGTCATGGATCTAGAGACAACATCTCTTGATGCAAGATCCTTAGCTGTAGGAGCATATCTTTCCATAAAACGTTCACCTTCACTGTTTCTAAGGATACCACCTTCACCACGAGATCCTGCAGTCGTATATTGGGCACATACGAAAGATGTTGTGAATTCACACATTAAATCTTATATTGCTAACAAATTCGAATATGTGAGGACAAGATACTAACCTTCAGTGATGAGACATCCGGCTCCATAAATACCCGTTGGATGGAATTGAACAAACTCTAAGTCCTGCATAAATTTAGCAGACAAAAGATCATTGGCAAATAACAGACAAATACATTGTAAACCATTTTTGATATAAAAGGTAAATAGATGGGAGACCTGGAGTGGAAGACCAGCCCGTGCAACCATGGCATTTCCATCTCCAGTGCATGTATGTGCTGATGTTGCAGAGAAGTATGCTCTGCCGTACCCCTGGAAAAAACACCAGCCACAAAATGAGTACAGTTTCACTTTTGGAAAAAACTGTATCATACTAAAACTAGCTCACCCCAGTGGCCAATATTGTTTGTGCAGAGCGGAAACGATGCAATGTTCCATCTTCCATATTTAGTGCAATTACACCCTGACAAGTTCCTGCATATCAGATAACAAAATATTGCATTAATTTCCCAGTCGTTTGCCCTTACGTTCAAGACTGACCAATAAGAGCTATAATACAACCACAAAAAATCAATAAAGACTAATGATGTCTAGTTACATCCCTTCCTACACCAAATAGGCAAATATACCAAAAGCAGCGACAGTAAAAGAGAATGAATGTATACCATCACTAGCCATGAGCAAATCCAAGGCAAAGTATTCAACAAAGAACTGTGTATTGTGCTTCATAGCTTGTCCATAAAGAGTATGCAATAGAGCATGCCCAGTCCGATCAGCAGCACAAGCACAACGATAGGCCTGACCACCTAATGGAAGAAAGACAGTATTAAGAAACCTAAACAAAACAAAGTTAATAACAGCATAAAACCAGCAGACCACGCACCTTTTCCAAAGTCAAGACTTTGACCACCAAAAGCACGCTGGTAAATTTTACCCTCTTCAGTACGAGAAAACGGCAACCCGTAATTCTCAAGTTCAATCACTGCTTTTGGTGCTTCTCTACACATATACTGGATAGCATCTTGATCACCTAGACAAACAAAGAAAGAAACTCACTAATCAATTCAAATAAACCATACAGAGTGACAACGAGCAAGATCAATTCACATAAACAAAAACCAAGATTACCAAGCCAATCACTTCCTTTGACAGTATCATACATATGCCATCTCCAGTCATCTTCAGACATATTTCCCAGTGCAGCATTAATACCACCCTTAACAATTTTATCCATATCACAAACTCAGTCTCAAAAGAACACAAAACTCCATTAAAATAAACAAATCTTCATAACCAAAAAAAAAAATACCTGAGCAGCGACGGTATGTGACCTTGTAGGAAAAAGCTTGGTAATACAAGCGGTGTTAAAGCCATGCTCTGATAATCCAATCGCAGCCCTAAGTCCGGCACCACCAGCTCCCACCACAACCGCATCATACGTGTGATCCACTATCGTGTAAGAAGATCTCCCATCGGTCTATAACAAAACAATAAATAGATCGATCAAAATCAAGGGATTGAATAACGCAACGCATTAGAAAGGCGGACAAAGCTATGATTCATGTATTAAACAAGATCGAATTAACGAAGGGGAATAGAGATCATACAGAAAATAATCTGGAAAAGCGAGATCTATCAAAGATTGAAAAGGTCTTTGAAGAAGGAGCTCGAAAGCCACGGGAGACACAGCGCCACATCGTTCGTAGATTGATTCTACAAGCGAATCAGTTTTGTAAACCAAATACGTGAGAAGAAATGAGAGAATTACGAAAATGAATGTAGAGAGGCGTGGTTCTCTATAAGAAGAGAAAGCGAATGGAGTGAGAAATAGCCACCGAGGTGCTAAAACAAAAAGGGAAATGGAAAACGATGATGATGACTTTTCTCGATTCCCGTAATTACCCCTTTTCTTACATGATAATTACTCTTTAAACCGATTTATTAAGTCTAGGAAAAGTGGTGCGAGTTATTAACAGAATTTTGTTCAAACTACCATAAACATAGACAACCGAAAAATTTGTGAAATTGATACAATGGCAAAATCTCTTTTGAAATTGCCACAGATAGTCAAAATACGCGTGTGCCATAGACAGTGCGAAAAGACTAGTGTGTCCCTGTCTTTTTTTTTACACAATGAGGCGGGAGACAGACAAGAGCACGCTGGTCTTTTCGCGTGGACATTGATACATGCGTGTTAGACTGTCCGTGGCATGTTTATAAGACGATCACAATTTCACAAAATCCTGGGCTGTCTATGACAGTCTCTATAAATGTTTCTATTAACTAAGTGCGAAAAGTGGCATGGAGATCAGCACAACTCGGAAAATGGTACAAGACTACTACCGACCCAAAATTTGCTAGTGTCCATATTTTGTTGTTTGATAAAATTAATGTTAATGTTATTATACGTTCACGGGACCAAAAGCTTTCATATATAAGGAACTTTATGATATTATTATTTTCATATTTATATATGTAAAAAAATTCAGAAGGTCCAAAATGCACCAACTCAATTGATATAAAACTAACCCAAGTTTTAAGAAAACTAATAATTTAGTATTTTTCTTTCTCGGTAAAACGGCCTGTAGCATCCTGTAAATTTACCGACAGTGAAATCTACTACCTGTAAATTGCAAACCGGTTATCAGCACCCCATAAATACCTTCCGTCTAAGTCCG
>CM071721.1:24082305-24094344 GCA_036630335.1 Physaria fendleri | reverse complement strand
TTATATCAGTTAGACTCCTATCCAAAGCTTCAAAACAATACTTATTCATCATCGGGGCTTCATCCCATATAATAAGTTTTGCTTCTGTTACCAATTCACCTATATCTGAACACTCCTGATCTTAGTTCCAGATCAATGGACATATACTACTAGTATGGTAGATTTGTGTAAAAGCAAACGTATAAGTTTGCAAAGTGACACGTGTCATTTCTCTATTCGAGACAATTACGATCGACGATTACGTATCATTTCAGACCAATAAATAAGACAAAAAGTCAACAAACACATACAATTGAATTTCAGATTGAACAAGAGAGAGTGTATAAGACTGTTCAAGTGAGAATAAAATCGGTTAGACTGATTTCTCCGACAGAAACTGACATTGGTGAGTTTGGTGGCCACTTTGATTTGGACTTTTAGGGGCCCAATTAAGAGAGGGCCACTTTGATTTGGACTTTTAGGGGCCCAATTAAGAGAGAGAGCGAGATTTCATAATATGAATTGTCAAATTAGTTCACCCACTAATCAAGAAACCTCATCTGAGTACCACTCTTTACCTAGTAATTGATTAATCACTTTATTTAAATGCAATACGTCGAAGAATTTTGCATTCCACCAAACACTACAAAAAAATCATTTTTGAGCAACAACAACACTTAAGTTGTTCTTTTTAATATGTGCATGTCCATATAATATTACAAATAATATAAAGTTGGAACTTTTTTTTTTCCCACTAAAAATAACATATAACAAGAAATGGGCTCAGCCCGAGACACAGGGGAAACCCAACTAGACCCAACAAAGAAAAAAAAACAGAATCCTAAAACAATCTAATGGCCTCATGCCCAAAATTTAAAACAACGAAAGCCCAATAAAATTAGGCCCAACAAACTAAAAAAAAAAAACCTAACCCTAATCTATCCGCCGCCAAGACCGTCGAAACTGTTGGTTGGCCGGAGGAGACGCGGCGGAGCTGTTTGAAATTGAGCACAGACCGGAGAGGAGAAGCGTGAGCGCCATAGATCGGTGAAAGGGTTTGAGCGTGCGAACTCTGGGTAGATACACCTCGGGAACGGACTCGGGATCGCCATGGACAGCCGCCGGAACCTCGTATCTGTGAGGAGACAAACCACCACTAACCACTACAAACCTATCAAACCGGAAAAATAGGAATAGGGTTAGGAGAAGACTTCAGGCATCAAACCGGAAAAATAGGAATAGGGTTAGGAGAAGACTTCAGGCGCTCAACTCTTTCGGGGGAAGGAAAACAAAGTCGTTAAAGAAGCCGGACAACCGAGATCTCCCTTTTTGATCGCCGTTGAGACCGCCGGGAACCTAAAAACAAAAAAAAAGCCGACTTCGTACACATCTTGAGGACTGCGCCACGAATCGGAGTCAAGAGGGTCACAACATCGGAAAAGGAAGAGGAAAACGAACGAAAACCGACAAAAAACGATGTCGTCACCGTGTTCCGCCGAGCACCATCATGCTCCGCCTCCGTCTCTGGTGGGACCAAAATTTTAAAAAGAAAGATGAAAAGGGACTATACACTACGACGAGCACGATGGTGGCGCTAAAACAGCCGCCGCCACCGCCAAGAAAACTCCGCAGAAAGAAAAAGTTGGAGAAAAAGAAAGAAGAAAAGAAGGAGAGAGGAAAATGTTTTCTTGCCTGTTCTATATAAAGTTGGAACTTAGACTTCCACAAAATAAATCACCAAATCTACTAATCTACACTGATTATATAGACTTTTTTTTCTTTTTTTTGTCAAGAACACTGATTATATAGACTATATTAAATTAATTTGTACTTTCGCTTAGTTTATCTCACATATGGCGAAACGTATTGATTTGTTTATTTTCATTGAAGAGGTATTGTTAGTTAACTACTCAACTTTGCTAAACCCACAATCTGTAGAAGAGACTTGACATATCTATTTTTATAGTTTTTGGTTGAATTATTCTTTTATTGATGTTCATCTACTTAAAAATTTATTAATCATGTGATGGTATCAAGTAAGTTATAAATCAGAAACTAAATTAACGTAATGCTGAAGTTATTTACGAGAGCCTTGACATGGTGGGTCCAACTAATAAACTATGTCGCGCCTGATCTCTATCTGATAAAGCTTTGTTAAAAAACCAAGCTTCATGATGACTCGTGACTGTCGTGTCGATAGAAAACCAACCTCAAAATGTTCTTTTATCTTGAATAAATATAAATTTATAAACGTGTTAACTTTGATGTTTTACGAGATTATATGAAGATGGCACCTATCATTTTTAAATCAAATGAGAAGAATGGCTTGGTCTTATAAGGTGGTCATGCTTCTTTGCCATATGTTTCGACACTCCTTAGGATGGCGGCACGATACGACAGCATTTTCTTACTTCGAAAACATCACATACTATAGATAAGTTTTGCGTTGGTTTACTACATTAGCGACAAAAATGTTGGATCCAGACCAGAGGAAAAAATGAAAACATAAATTGTTATACTGTAATTACAAATACTAGACACTAGAATAATGTTTATATTCTATTGATTTTGAGTTCAGTTTGATTCTTTTCAAGACTAGTTCAAATACAAATATTAGGTTCTTGTTTTTATTTTCAATCATACAAAAAAAACCTCACAATTCACACCACCTTTTAAATCAAAATAGAGGATATTGTCCTGTCTTCTCACTCACAGTAATTACGGAAATAGCATTGACTAGCTTTGGACTATTTCAACCGTCGGCGTGTCTGTTCGTTTGAACCCGTTAGTTACGGCCAAATATTTTATTTTTATTTTATAAGTATCTTTTCATCTTCTTCAACATTAGTACTAAATTTTCGAATTCATTTCTTTAAATCTTAGACTTGCATGGAGTTGTATAAATATAGATCCCACATTATACCAGCCATTAAATATCTTAGACTTCCTTCTTTTTTTTTGTATAAATATAGATCCCACATTATACCAGCCATTAAATATCTTAGACTTCCTTCTTTTTTTTTTTTTAAAAAAAAACTTTTCATTTTTGGGGTCTTTTTCAAAAATCTTCTAAAAATAACATTTTCTAAAGATAATTTACACCAAAGAAACAAAACAACACAAACCTGAATTTCCTGTTTAAATAACATTTTCTAAAGATAATTTACACCAAAGAAACAAAACAACACAAACCTGAATTTCCTGTTTCTCCGGATTCTCTCCGACTCTTTGCTTTCTTCTTCTCATCTCGGTGATGTTACTCTGATTCCCTCTTTTCTGTTCTTTTCGTTTTCTGGGAGAAACTTTCATGAAGCTTTGAAGATCTTTTTTTTTTATAGTGTAATCAATTCAAAGCTTCTTACAAATAAATCCCAGAAGACGAATATTTTCTCGAAGCTATGGCGATTGAAGGTAAGACTAAAGTTACAATTTTCGTTTGTTTTTTTCCGAGAATTCATCAACATTCAATCATGTTTTTCTGTTTATCTTCTCATTTTTCTTTTCTGGGTTTGTCTCTAATTAGAAAATCTGTTGTTTTCTTTACCTGTTGAGGAATTAACGCAAACACATTACGAGCATTCAATAAATTAGAAGAAAAACTCAAACTTTCTTTTGATTCCTTGCAGAGATGGAGAAGAAAATCCAAGGAAGCAATGAAAAGCCAGAGACGGAGCTACAGAAAAACGAATCATGTATAGAAGATCCATCTTGCGTGCTTGAAATCCCAGTAACGAGTTCAGATTCCGATAATAGCAGCAATTGTAGCTCATCCTCTCCAGATAAAACAACTTCACCATTATCAACAACTCCTCCAAATGTTTCGTCTTTTCAACAAATGATCGAATCCATCAAAAAGAAGAAAACAATGAGGAAGTTTTTAGTCGTTCCTCTTCTCGCTAGCTGCGAGCTTACCCGTAAAAACATGCGACGGAAGCTACCCAAGTTGCCGGAAAACGATTTAGTCTGTGAAAGAATCCTCGTCGCTAGACCTTCTTGGCGTAATTTCACCTTCGACGAGCTCGTTGCCGCCACCGATAATTTTAATCCCGGTAAATCTCAAAAAGACCAAAATACCCCCAGTTTTACATTCGATTCCCACCGATAATTTTAATCCCGGTAAATCTCAAAAAGACCAAAATACCCCCAGTTTTACATTCGATTCATCAGAATTTCAACTCTGAAACATAAAAAGAAGACTTTTTTAACTCCCCTGAGACTTTTTTAACTCCCCTGTTAAACAGAGTCTTATAAATTTGGTTTCTGGAAGTTTTGAGTTGTGTAAAGTCTGTATCTTGACTTTGTTGTTATTGTTGTTAGAGAACTTGATTGGGAAAGGAGGACATGCGGAAGTATACAAAGGGGTTTTAGCGAACGGAGAGATTGTAGCGATCAAGAAACTGTCTGACGTCAAAGAAGCAGAAGAAAAAGTCAGTGATTTCTTATCAGAGCTTGGGATTATCGCACATGTCAATCATCCAAACGCAGCTAAGCTTAAAGGTTTCAGCATTGACCGTGGCTTGCATTTTGTGCTTGAGTACTCTCCTAATGGCAGTCTCTCTTCTCTACTCTTTGGTACACACTCTCCATAAGCAAAACCCATTATCTTGTTGTTGGATTCAGACATTGTTGTAATGATGTTTTTGAAACTTTTGTAGGATCTGAGGACTGTTTGGATTGGAGGAAACGGTATAAAGTGGCTTTAGGTATAGCTGATGGTTTGAATTATCTTCATAATGATTGTCCTCGACGCATTATTCACCGCGATATTAAAGCTTCAAACATTTTGCTCAGTGAAGATTATGAAGCTCAGGTATTGATTCATTGTTTGATAATGATTCAACAAAAAGCTATCAACTTTTTCTCTTGTGTACTGAGGATTTGGTATGACTTGGTTTTGCAGATTTCTGATTTTGGACTAGCTAAATGGCTCCCTTTGCAGATTTCTGATTTTGGACTAGCTAAATGGCTCCCAGAGAATTGGCCTCATCACATTTGTTTCCCTATAGAAGGCACATTCGGGTCAGACAGAATTTAAACAACTACTATCTCTGTCTGTGAACCTTTTTTTAATCCAAATTATGTCTGGTTCTTTGATTTGGTTACAGGTATCTAGCTCCAGAGTACTTTATGCATGGGATAGTAGATGAGAAGACAGATGTGTTTGCGTTTGGTGTGTTGCTTTTAGAGATTATAACTGGTCGTCGAGCTGTTGATACCGATAGCCGGCAAAGTTTAGTTATATGGGTAATGATATGTCTTTCTCGTCTCTTCATATACATCTTCTGAATCAAACAGTTGAATGAGCTTTTGATGTTTTGTGCATATAGGCAAAACCTCTTTTGGAGAAGAACAATGTAGAGGAAATAGTTGATCCTCAACTAGGGAATGACTTTGATGAGATCGAGATGAAACGAGTTATGCAAACAGCTTCAATGTGTATACACCATGTAGCTACTATGCGTCCTGATATGAACCAGTTAGCGCAGTTGTTGCGCGGTGGAGATGACCGGTTAGCTGAGGTACAACTAAAATCAGGTGGAGCAAGAGCAGAGAATCTTCATGAGTGCGATGTAGATCACACTTCTTCTTCTTACCTTGATAATCTTACTCGGCATAGACAACTCTTGATGGAGTAATCGAATCTGATGAAAGCAACATTCAAAACAAAACGAAGCCATAAAAGTAAAAACAGTAAGAAAGAGTCCTTGTTTTTCATGCTTCTGATTTTGCTTCATCTTCTCCGTTGTAAAAATCTCCCCAAGGAAAGTGTTGTATGTATAATTTGGCTTTTGCCTTCAAACTATGGTTATTTCTTTAGTAAATTACAGAATTCAGATGATAAGTTTCTTGTTTGGGTTCTTGTGTTGTCATAAGAACATGACATGTGGTTTAAGTAAACAAACTTGTGTACTTATACACTAAAAACACACCATCAAAACCACAAAAGAACAAACATAAAAAGAAAAGATATATTTCTTTTCCAATCCCAATTTATGTCGACCACACAAGTGAAACAGAGCCGAAAACAAAAGCACATGAAAAATATCCAAATATACAATCATATCATGATGCTGAGTCTCCATCATCACCATCATCTTTTTCCATTATTAGATTCTTGATAGATGACTTGGTGTTTTGTTGTCACTCACTTCCAACACAAAAACAAAAAATAACATTTTCTAAAGATAATTTACACCAAAGAAACAAAACAACACAAACCTGAATTTCCTGTTTATCCGGATCCTCTCCGGCTCTTTGCTTTCTTCTTCTCATCTCGGTGATGTTACTCTGATTCCCTCTTTTCTGTTCTTTTCGTTTTCTGGGAGAAACTTTCATGAAGCTTTGAAGATCTTTTTTTTTTATAGTGTAATCAATTCAAAGCTTCTTACAAATAAATCCCAGAAGACGAATATTTTCTCGAAGCTATGGCGATTGAAGGTAAGACTAAAGTTAACAATTTTTGTTTGTTTTTTTCCGAGAATTCATCGACGTTTAATCATGTTTTTCTGTTTATCTTCTCATTTTTCTTTTCTGGGTTTGTCTCTAATTAGAAAATCTGTTGTTTTCTTTACCTATTGAGGAATTTACGCAAACACATTACGTGCATTCGAGAAATTAGAAGAAAAACAAAACTTTCTTTTGATTCCTTGCAGAGATGGAGAAGAAAATCCAAGGAAGCAATGAAAAGCCAGAGACGGAGCTACAGAAAAACGAATCATGTATAGAAGATCCATCTTGCGTGCTTGAAATCCCAGTAACGAGTTCGGATTCTGATAACAGCAGCAATTGTAGCTCATCCTCTCCAGATAAAACAACTTCACCATTATCAACAACTCCTCCAAACGTTTCGTCTTTTCAACAAATGATCGAATCCATCAAAAAGAAGAAAACAATGAGAAAGTTTTTAGTCGTTCCTCTCCTCGCTAGCTGCGAGCTTACCCGTAAAAACATGCGTCGGAAGCTACCCAAATTGCCGGAAAACGATTTAGTTTGTGAAAGAATCCTCGTCGCTAGACCTTCCTGGCGTAATTTCACATTCGACGAGCTCGTTGCCGCCACCGATAATTTCCACCGATAATTTTAATCCCGGTAAATCTCAAAAAGACCAAAATACCCCCAGTTTTACATTCGATTCCCCAGAATTTCAACTCTGAAACATAAAAAGAAGACTTTTTTAACTCCCCTGCCACCGATAATTTTAATCCCGGTAAATCTCAAAAAGACCAAAATACCCCCAGTTTTACATTCGATTCCCCAGAATTTCAACTCTGAAACATAAAAAGAAGACTTTTTTAACTCCCCTGAGACTTTTTTAACTCCCCTGTTAAACAGAGTCTTATAAATTTGGTTTCTAAAGTTTTGAGTTGTGTAAAAGTCTGTATCTTGACTTTGTTGTTATTGTTGTTAGAGAACTTGATTGGGAAAGGAGGACATGCGGAAGTATACAAAGGGGTTTTAGCGAACGGAGAGATTGTAGCGATCAAGAAACTGTCTGACGTCAAAGAAGCAGAAGAAAAAGTCAGTGATTTCTTATCAGAGCTTGGGATTATCGCACATGTCAATCATCCAAACGCAGCAAAGCTTAAAGGTTTCAGCATTGACCGTGGTTTGCATTTTGTGCTTGAGTACTCTCCTAACGGCAGTCTCTCTTCTCTACTCTTTGGTACACACTCTCCATGAGCAAAACCCATTTTCTTGTTGTTGGATTGAGACATTGTCGTAATAATGTTTTGAAACTTTTGTAGGATCTGAGGACTGTTTGGATTGGAGGAAACGGTATAAAGTGGCTTTAGGTATAGCTGATGGTTTGAATTATCTTCACAATGATTGTCCTCGACGTATTATTCACCGAGATATTAAAGCTTCAAACATTTTGCTCAGTGAAGATTATGAAGCTCAGGTATATGATTCATTGTTTGATAATGATTCAACAAAAAACAGTCATCTTTTTCTTTTGTGTGCTGAGGATTTGATGACTTGGTTTTGCAGATTTCGGATTTTGGACTAGCTAAGTGGCTCCCAGAGAATTGGCCTCATCACATTTGTTTCCCTATAGAAGGCACATTCGGGTCAGACAGAATTCAAACAACTACAATCACTGTCTGTGAACCTTTCTTAATCCAAAACATGGTTGGTTCTTTGATTTGCTTACAGGTATCTAGCTCCAGAGTACTTTATGCATGGGATAGTAGATGAGAAGACAGATGTGTTTGCGTTTGGTGTGTTGCTTTTAGAGATTATAACTGGTCGTCGAGCTGTTGATACTGATAGCCGGCAAAGTTTAGTTATATGGGTAATGATATGTCTTTCTCGACTCTTCATATACATCTTCTGAATCAAACAGTTGCATGAGCTTTTGATGTTTTGTGCGTATAGGCAAAACCTCTTTTGGAGAAGAACAGTGTAGAAGAAATAGTTGATCCTCAACTAGGGAATGACTTTGATGAGACCGAGATGAAGCGAGTTAGTTGATCCTCAACTAGGGAATGACTTTGATGAGACCGAGATGAAGCGAGTTATGCAAACAGCTTCGATGTGTATACACCATGTAGCTACTATGCGTCCTGATATGAACCAGTTGGCGCAGTTGTTGCGTGGTGGAGATGACCGGTTAGCTGAGGTACAACTAAAATCAGGTGGAGCAAGAGCAGAGAATCATCATGAGTGTGATGTAGATCACACTTCTTCTTCTTACCTTGATAATCTTACTCGGCATAGACAACTCTTGATGGAGTAATCAAATCTGATGAAAGCACATACAAAACAAAACGAAGCCTTAAAAGTTAAAACAGTAAGAAAGAGTCTTTGTTTTTCATGCTTCTGATTTTGCTTCATCTTCTCCATTGTAAAAATCTCCACAAGGAAAGTGTTGTATGTATAATTTGGCTTTTGTCTTCAAACTATGGTTATTTCTTTAGTAAATTACAGAATTCAGATGATAAGTTTCTTGTTGTGTTGTCATAAGAACATGACATGTGGTTTAAGTAAACAAACTTGTGTACTTATACACTGAAACACACCATCAAAACCACAAAAGAACAAACATAAAAAGAAAAGATATAAAACACACCATCAAAACCACAAAAGAACAAACATAAAAAGAAAAGATATATTTCTTTTCCAATCCCAATTTATGTCGACCACACAAGTGAAACAGAGCCGAAAACAAAAGCACATGAAAAATATCCAAATATACAATCATATCATGATGCTGAGTCTCCATCATCACCATCATCTTTGTCCATTATTAGATTCTTGATAGATGACTTGGTGTTTTGTTGTCACTCACTTCCAACACAAAAACAAATCTCCAATTTTATAGCTTCCCCATAGACGACAGCCACTGTTCCATAGTCTTCCCATCTGCAGTTTTAGTTCCATCAGAACCAAGAACAATCTCCAGACACAACCAAAGACTCCAAGCAATTATGGTAATAAAAAGCTCAAAGCTTTAAACAGACTTAAGATTTAAAAATCATTAAAACCATCTTCACACAACTCACTTGCTACTAATGAATGATGAAATTAAAAACAAACATTACCAGGAGTAGGAGAGAAGAACCCTTTTGGAATCTGATTCCCAGGAACATTTATAACTTTCTTGTAACAAGGAACCAACACCACAAACCCACCACAATCATCATCCTCAGGTTTAAACCCTGCTCCATGTGGCTCGACCCAACCAATTGACCACTCTGGATCATCTGGTTCAGGGAATATCACATTCCCAAGCTTCTCCTCTTCTCCTGACCCTCTCCCAATCCATCCTCTCTTCGTCTTCTTCACTGACAAAGAGGATGAACCAGTCTTAGTAGTCTTCTTTATCTCCAATTTTATAGCTTCCCCATAGACGACAGCCACTGTTCCATAGTCTTCCCATCTGCAGTTTTATTTCCATCAGAACCAAGAACAATCTCCAGACACAACCAAAGACTCCAAGCAATTATGGTAATAAAAAGCTCAAAGCTTTAAACAGACTTAAGAGTTCAAAATCATTAAAACCATCTTCACACAACTCACTTGATATTAATGAATGATGATAATGGAAACAAACATTACCAGGAGTAGGAGAGAAGAACCCTTTTGGAATCTGATTCCCAGGAGCATTTATAACTTTCTTGTAACAAGGAACCAACACCACAAACCCACCACAATCATCATCCTCAGGTTTAAACCCTGCTCCATGTGGCTCAACCCAACCAATTGACCACTCTGGATCATCTGGTTCAGGGAATATCACATTCCCAAGCTTCTCCTCTTCTCCTGACCCTCTACCAATCCATCCTCTCTTCGTCTTCTTCACTGACAAAGAGGATGAACCAGTCTTAGTAGTCTTCTTTAGCTTTTAATCTAGAGTCTTCAACCTGTTCACAATAAATATCCACATCTTCATAAATAAGACCATCATGATGTCACCATTATGACGACACTGACTAAACACCCCCAACCAAATAAAAAGACTTCACAAACATTTCAGAAACCAAAAGAGAAAACCTCTTATGCATTAGTACTGTTTATGATGTGATCGATTAGATTAACACAAACATTTCAGAAACCAAAAGAGAAAACCTCTTATGCATTAGTACTGTTTATGATGTGATCGATTAGATTAACTCATCACATAGATCAAACAATAAATTTGACACAACGAAGACCTCAGTTTTCTTATCTTTGCGGATTGTAATTAATGCTTCATCAAATCAGTGGTCCAAGTTTGAAAAAGTAACCAAAATTACAGAAAACGAAAGCGATCAAGTACTGAAGAAACAAAGATCAAGGACTCCGATGTCAGTCAAAAATACGGCATGGATTCGCTGAAAAACCGGCGGAAAGAAATGCACAAAAAACGGAAGAAGAGAAAAATCTACGGAAATTCGGAAACTTAGATTACCGAAGAAGAAGAAGAAGAAGAAGAATCAAATCGAAGATTGAAGAATCGCGTCGCTTCGTAAGTCTAGAACGTCGTCACAGACTCTTCTCTGATCTCCTGACTTTTCTCTGACTTCAGTTCTACAGAAGAAGCTCTTTCTTCTCCGCTTTATTTATATTACTCCTTTTATTCCTTTTTTTTTCTTTTTAATATTTGTTTATTGCCGTTTTTATTGGACCTCGCTTCTCTCAACCCAATAAAGATATATCGGACGGTTAATAGCGGTTTACTTGCTTCCGTGGCAACTATAGGTCTACAGGTTTACTATACACTTCAAAACACTTGATTTTGTTCCATTCAAAAAAAAGAAAAAAAAGAAAAACCGAATATCATTATATAGAAAATAAACGAATTTCGACATAAAAAAAAAATAAAAAAAATAAACGAATTATTTGTAAATAGTAAACAAATCGATTTTGTTGTTAATTTTGATTTCTATTTAATGACCTGAAAATGAAGTGCCCATTGCATCTAAATGGACCACCACTGCGTAGAGACTATAAACCGGATCATCCCCGTGATTCGGATCAATCATATATGGGCTAATATCGAGAATTTCAGGGAAATGGATTGGTTTACTTAGCTTCCCAAAGTTATCAGACTGCATGAAAACAAAACTAACTCCGAATAAACGCGCTGATAGATAGCAACATTGAAATTAGAAGATCAAGACTCTTACCTGAAAACGTTTCAACACGACAGTAAGAATATTAGGTCCTTCCAATATCATCAATTTCTTTTTGGCTTTCTGGTAAGATTTACATCTGTTACAAAGAAAAGCAAAGGTATTGGAATTTAGTAGAGCTTTAAGTATATATATTTTGGTTTCAATAGGAAATATTCAAATTTTACCTGCCACAAAAGTACTGGTTCTCTCCATCTAGGAATTCATAAGCTGTATATTGAGTAAGTGCTTCTTTAAGACTTCCAATATCCCCATCAATCTCAACAGTTAGATCCATCATCAGCTCAGATTGCTCAGATTTGTGGAGACATCTCATGCATTTAATCTGTGTATCATCCATATAACATATCCAAAAATTTGGATTACTTTGGCTGCCAATAATAAATGGACGAACAAAACTCTAAATGGTACTAAAGCTAAGATACAATTGCTAATATTATAACCA
>CM071721.1:23994164-24014320 GCA_036630335.1 Physaria fendleri | reverse complement strand
TATATATATATATATATATATATATATTTTTTTTTCTTTTTTCTTTTGAGACGTAATTTAATGAACATATAAAATCGATGTTGACCTGAACAGAAACCAATGGGACTATATGTAAACCGGTATTAGATAATTCCTGGATCAGACTCTCATGAGTAAACCGTTCTCCAACACTTAC
Source organism: Physaria fendleri (assembly GCA_036630335.1). Taxonomy (NCBI): domain Eukaryota; kingdom Viridiplantae; phylum Streptophyta; class Magnoliopsida; order Brassicales; family Brassicaceae; genus Physaria; species Physaria fendleri. The sequence continues at coordinate 24,014,145 of CM071721.1, read as the reverse complement.
TTGTTTTTGCATTTAATTATATAATTTTATATACAAAAAAAAAAAATCACCCAAAAATTATTCAAGATATCTCTAACACTTCCCCTAGGGTTAACTTGTCATCTTATTTAAAACCCGGAGATAAACTGAGAAGACATCTCCCTCTCCCTCTCTCTCTTTCTCTCAAAATTTTGGCCTTTTTCTTACAAATACAGTCCAAAGATTCTCTTCTTTGGAGAAGAAAATGAGAATAGAGAGATGATCGTTTCTTTACGTATTGGTCATATAGATACATCTTTATCGATGTTGATCTAACCAATCCTTTAGGTAATTTTCGATCTCAATTCAATTAGTTCCGACCAAACAAGATGAAGAGATCACAAGGGAGCTCCGATTCTTTGTCTTGTTTCTTACCAATTCGCCATTCTTCAACAGGTAATCTACTCTTGTTTCTTACAAGTTGTAATATCACAATTTTACATATGTAATTGAATACAAGTTGATTTTTTTTTTATTTTTTTTTCTGTATGATTGGTTTAATATATTACTGAGTATAGATATGTTTTCTGACTAGTTTATACAATCGAGACGTTATCCTGATGATATCATAAAATACTTCATTATTGATTATAATTATCCGTATTTTAAATTTTAATAGTATAGTTAAATAATTATTGCATAACAATTTTATCAGACAAACAAGCAAGTCCAAGTCCAAGACCAATAACCACCGGCTTTCTCTATTCCGTCACCGGAGACTACTCTCAAATGTTTGACGTTGACGACGGAAATCTAGACGACATAGGCCTTGAACATGCCTCCTCTACAGCCTCGGAGAAAAAGAGACGGTTAAGTGTAGATCAAGTGAAAGCATTAGAGAAGAATTTTGAGATTGATAACAAATTAGAGCCAGAGAGGAAAGTGAATTTGGCTCAAGAACTTGGGTTACAGCCACGTCAAGTAGCGATCTGGTTTCAGAATCGTCGTGCTCGTTGGAAGACAAAACAGCTTGAACGTGATTACGGTGTTCTTAAGTCAAACTTTGATTCACTTAAACGCAAACGTGATTTACTTCAACGCGATAATGATTCTCTCCATGAACAGGTATTAGTTTTTCTTGTCAGCAATAAAGTTATAACATTAAACCATAGCTATACTAGTAAAGACTGCGGAAAATTCAGAAGTCGCTAGTTCGAATCGTCACAAAAGAACTTTGAACATTGAGATTTTGATTATAAACTCATATTTAAATGTTAACTAATTAAATAGTTATTGTTATGTAGATTAAAGAGCTAAGAGCAAAACTTAACGTGGAAGAAGAGGTGAATGATATAGAAGAGGCTAAATTTTCAAAAGTATTGGAAGTGAATCCATCGGTGATAGCTAATGATGAATTCTTAGACCTAAGCCACCGTCCTCCGCCGTATATTGCCTAATGATGAATTCTTAGACCTAAGCCACCGTCCTCCGCCGTATATTGCGACGGAGGCTTTGACTTCGGAGCTGGCGTACGAAATGAATAGCATTTTTCCAAGTTTCAGAGAAGATCCTGCAGATAGTAGCGACTCAAGTGCGGTTTTGAATAGTCCTATAACAGATGAAGCGGCGGTGGCTACGGCTGTAGAAATGTCAACGATGGGGTGCTTCAGCCAGTTTGTGAAGATGGAAGAGCATGAAGATTTGTTTAGTGGAGAAGAAGCTTGCAAATTGTTTGCTGATAATGAGCAGTGGTATTGTTCCGATCAGTGGAATTCGTAAAATGTTGGGGTAGAATCGAAAATATTTGAAAGTTGAGGGGTGTATGTGAAAATGTTATTGAAGAGATATGTTGTCGGAAATGAATTACTCAAAATGTTGGGGTCTTGGGTAATGAAGCTAAACAGTTAAAAACCGACAGACACGTGGGGTTTCTTGCACGTGCAGCCGTAATTTTTGAAAGTTTCAAATAAAAATAACAAAAAGATATGTGACAAAATAGTTTTTATATGGTATTTTTTTACGCGAATTTCTTGAATAAAGAGTTTTAATCAAAATTTAAAAGATATAAACCATCACTTTCTTTATACAAAAAGAAAACTACATTTTTTCCAAAAATTAGGAATAATAAGGAAGCTAAAATTAAATTTCCTGAAATATTTAATTTACGTAGATGTTAATATGTTAATGGACTAATAACAAGGTTGAACATTATTCCAAACTAAGGAATCTAAAAAGTAAAAAGAAAAAAACATCAGACCATAATCTATAAACTTCTTGGGGATATAAACATGAAAAGACGAGCCACATAGTTGGATCTCCCTAAATATCCGTGTTTCTTTCTAGCCGTTCCTTTTTTTCTCTTTTTTTTTTTACATAAAAAAACCTTTTCTTCGTTTACCTTTTGGTGCAAAAAATGATTAATTCTCCTATATATGTTGATCTTGATTCGTTGGTCAAAGAAATACGAATGTGTATAATTTCTAATAAACTTTAACCTTTTTTACCTTTTTTGACGTTAGCAACTATTTTACACCTTATAGAGAAAACTATGATATCATTAGAATTTTTTTCCTTTTTAACGATATATTTTGCTGGTCTAGGAGAGTATCATTGAAAAAAAGGGCGAAGAGTGATCTTGATACTTTTGTAACCGGCATTTCTTGCAATATTATGACATATTAATATGATGTGACGTGAACCTCTAATCTATAAATCAAGGCGAGATGCATTACCAATTGAACTGCACCTGCTCGTCCATAAAAATTTATATGGTAAACAGTAACTATAAATTTAGGATTCTAATCTTATTTTCCATATTACTAAAAGAGATTATCAATGTAATAGGTTAAGTTTACCAACAAAATGAATTTTATACTGTATATTACCGTTTTTGTTCACCGGTTCAAAAAATATTTTCATACAAAATTGGAAATGCAATATTTTAGCATTAATCCTAATCTTTTGTATCAGATTAGTTAACAGTCTTCTCGGGTGATGTTGTTTTTGATCTTTAATTTTATTTTAATGATTTTTCATATATATTTTTGTTGATTCAATACGTTTTGTCACATCTATAACATATACAAAAAATTGAATGATCATGATGAATTCAAAAGATAAAATTATGCATTAAAAAATACGAAAACGTCAGACAAGACGAAGTGGAGAGACGTTTGCACATGGGATTCTGTTCAACGAGTCGGAGAAAAAAACATATTGTCGAGTTACGAGTATCAACCGTACACGTGTAACATCTGCAGAAGATCTAATAGTTATCTAAAAGTCCAAAATACGAAAAGCTGTGGTAGGGCCTTAAGTGGACCCAACAAGACTTTTGCGCTGTCGTTTTCAGACAAAAAATATTGGTGAAGAGCCATGTGAGTGGGACCCTATTTAACATCTAACACGTCACTTTAAACGCCGTCGCGTCACTGTTTATTTTTACACGCTTATATTGTCTCTTCTCTTTTTTTCACTCTTTGACTGTAATATTGCACGTGTGTAATAATCATTTACTGTCGTAAAAAGTAGTTTTCTGATCAAAAAAAAAAAAAAAAAAAAAAAAAAAAAAAAAAAAAAAAATTTGGAATAGAGAAAAAGTGTTTTTTTACCCTTTCTAAAAATTAGAAGTAATGAAATTTCTTAAAAAAAAAAAAAAAAAAAAATTTGGAATAGAGAAAAAGTGTTTTTTTACCCTTTCTAAAAATTAGAAGTAATGAAATTTCTTTGTAAAAGGAAGAGAAAAAAAAATGTTTGTCCGAGTGATCGTAACCTAATGGTTAAATCTCTGGTGGACAGCATAATTTTATTGTCAGTAATTCGAGTTTCGGCGGAAACAAAAAATATGATTATATTGGATATCCGTTGTTTGCCACGTGACTTGCCATATAGACAGTTTGGGTGAGTGGTTTGACAATCGGCCTTCTTCTCCCGGAGATTAGTCTGGTCGGGTTTTCGGCTGAGATTTATCCTGAGTTAACAAAAAAAAAATGTTGGCACAAAATAAAGCAAGATTAATTTTGGGTAAGAACAATGTAAATCTGTTTTTTATAATTTAATTATTTTAATCATTGTTTGGCTTTAAGTATATAGTTCCTTAAAAAAACTCAAATGGGATTAGTAATATGATTCCCTAGGAAAATAAAGTTGTTTAGGTCGATTTCCACTATCTTTCATCTTTTAGCGAAAATTAAACGCACTATAATCTTATAAACATGGAATAATTAGGAATTGTAATTATGATTGGTTGTTTGATAAATAAATTAGATTAAAGTCGAGCTAGGGAATAATTTGATCATTAGCTAACACTTGGGGTGACATGCTCCACTCTGTCTCAACATCCATTATATTTCTAGTTTTTATTTCCGGCATCTTTTGCTCTCTTTTTCTTCAAATTTACATGTACTCGTACGCATATATGTATGGAGACACGATTTTTTAAAAAAAGTTATAAAGAAATATCACCACTATGTTTAATAATTGAAAATTCATCTGCAAATTGTAATTATTAATACAATTATCCCTTTATAGCTTTACACTTTGATACGCCATTATCTTTGCCTAAGTGCACTTTATTGTCCTTCTCACGTATAATAAGATATTTTTATATTTCTAGCTCACTGCGATGCTTTTGTTTGGGCTTTAATTAATCAAATATCGTAGAATGATAAAATACCAAATTCAAATATTGAAAGTGAGTTTTACCCTTGTGTGTGTTTCATTAATGGGAGTTACAACTTTATATTTAGTCCAATATTATATTTTTCCGTTAATCATTTTTAATCAACAGTATTGGTCGTAGTCTTACACCATTACATGCATATATTAGTTGGAAGTATTTAATGCAAGTCATAAAACATTGATAAAATTCAAATCATATAAAGCTAGTGAAAATAGTGATATGCAAATATTACCTATGTAAAGTTTGTTATCTAGATTGAAATTTCAATTTTGAGTTGATTATTTGAATTGTTTGTTGACAAAAAAAGTCTTACTAACTAATCCATTAAGAAAACAGAAAAGTTATGGTTTTGGTACATGATTGCTAAAGTATAAATAAAAAAGAAGGAGGAGAGATTCTGAATTTGGTCGAGGATTTTGTGTAATGCCAGCTTCATGCTGCCAAAGTTCCCAACCATGCATGTGCACTTAATAATACACACTCTGTTTCCATATTTTTATATTTTTAAAATAATATAATATAGTATGGACATAAAGTTAAATATTAATCAAAGAGCTGGAATAAACGAGTAAAGCGGGAGATAAAGTCCGAGTGATCGTGGCGTAGTGGTTGGGATCGGGACTGTGGTTGCCAATACCATCCGGGTTCGATTCTCCGCCACTACGAACTACCTCACGATTTTTTTGGAAAGTCTGGGCTTGGACCTGGGTGGCTACCATAATTCAGGCTCACAGCAGTTTACCTGGTAGTCCAGTAACAAGCGATTTGACTATCTCAGAACACTATGTGCAGGAGGCCCTTAAATAGAGACTTAAAAATCTCTGGACGTGGCATAAGCCCGGTGAACTAGTCGGTTTACATTTAAGTGGTCCGGATACTGGGTTATCAAAAAAGCGGGAGATAAAAATTGTTTGTTCTCGTTTATTATATACTCAAACTCTATTTATTTGTGATTGGATTTGCAATTAGCTTGGACTTTGAGAATTTTGTTAAAAGTTAAATTAGAATAAATATTAAAAATGTCTGTAAGGGTGGTGGTGGTGGTGGTGGTGGTGGTGATTGACGGTGAGTGTGGCGGAGAATTGGTTGCTAAATCGGTGGCTGGAGGACGGAGGCACGGTGGTGTAAAGGACGAGAGGAGGGTGGGTGCTACTTGGAGCCCATTGGAACAAAACCCGAATCAACGAAGTGGGCTACATTATTGGGCTTCGCGTGATCAACAATATTGGGGTGTGGATTTATAAGCTAGTAAAATTGTGAAACGTATTACATCATTTAACAACAATGGGGTGGTGGCGCAGTTGGCTAGCGCGTAGGTCTCATAGCGGGAAAAAGGCCAAAAACAACATGAAGTTTTTCAATAGTGCCGATGTATACCTAAACTTTTAGACCAAGCCAATTTCAATCCGAACTACTTATAAATTCAAAATTACTACCTGAACTATACATAATTGGCCAATTTCAACATCTATATCAATTTGATGCTTAGTCATCAATTACTACCTGAACTATACATAATTGGCCAATTTCAACATCTATATCAATTTGATGCTTAGTCATCTGCCACGTAGGCATGACGTGGAATTTTGATTTTTTAAAAAATAAATTAATTCCACATGACATTTTGTTTTTTTTCTTTCAAAAAAATTTAACTAAATTATGAACCAAAATTATAGAGTTTTTTCAAAAATATAGTAAAAAATAACCAGAATTTTTTCATATAATTTTTTTTTAGAAAAAATAAAGAAACTACTACATAAATCGGAGAACACTTTAAAAATTTTAAAACAAAATTATGAAAAATCATGAAAAATGAATAAAATGTACTTTCTATAAAATCTTACAAATTCTTTGTAGATATTAAACCTCAATTCTCCAAATTCTGAATTAATATAACCTTTCATTAAAAAAAAAATCTTATAGAATTTATGTAATAATTTGGTTTCGTGATAAAATTAATTTTTCTGTATTTAGTTTTTTTAGTTTAGTTTAAATTTGTCAAATTTTTTGCGAAACTTTCTCTAATTTTTATTTACTTTCACAATTTTTTGTTGATTTTTTAAAAAAAATTTCTAAAATTTCTCCAATTTATGGATTATTTTCTTTATTTTTAAATTTTCTAAAAAACAAATTATATGAAAAAATTCTGGTTAATTTTTACTATATTTTTGAAAAAAAATCTATAATTTTGGTTCATAATTTAGTTAATTTTTTTTAAAAGAAAAAACAAAATGTCATGTGGAATTAATTTATTTATTTAAAAAAATCAAAATTCCACGTCATGCCTATGTGGCAGATGACTAAGCATCAAATTGACATAGATGTTGAAATTGGCCAATTATATATAGTTCAGGTAGTAATTTTGAATTTTTAAGTAGTTCGGGTTGAAATTGGCATGGTATAAAAGTTTAGGTATAAATTGACACTATTGAAAAAGTTCGTGTTGTTTTTGGCCTTTTGTCCGTCTCATAGCTATCTGAGTAATCCTGAGGTCGAGAGTTCGAGCCTCTCTCACCCCATCTTCATTTATTCAGCCGCGAGAGTTATCTAATATATCCTAATTTGATTTTGCTTGCTTCGTCAAAACCCACTAGGTCCATTGAACATGTTCAATTTTTTTTTTCCTAATAAATAGTATCTACATTGTAATCCGATCCTAAATTAAATCACTGATTCATGAACCATTGATTTATTTCCTCAAAATACTTCATTTCCCCATAAAATTCTGGTCTTCCTTTTTGACTACAAATCTCCTTAAATTTAGTATACGGCGCATTAATTCCTCGAACAAACAAAAGAGAATTAAATAAAATAAATAAATTATAAAGCAAGTCCACCGGCCAACATTCACCGTCAGATCATACCTAACAAATGGCGGTCGAGTATTTATATTAAATCACAACCGTCCATTTCCTAACAACTAGTCGTATATACGTGTTAGTCTCCTTTCACAAGTCAAAGTCATAGCCTAACATTTAATAATTCACACGTACACACACACGTGCGGGTATTTATATATATATAAAACCACACGGACAAGATCTCAAAAACTGTAAGAAGAAAAATGGATTGCAGAAGACATAATCACCAAGGGAACAAAGGAGTTTGTTCATCTTGTTTAAGAGATAAACTCTCTCAATTACCTATTACGACGTCGTATTTCATCATTCACCGATCTAATTCATCTTATTCAACCACCGCTTCTTCTTCTCCGGTGGTGAAGGATCATCGTAGAGGTGGATCTATGTCTATGGCTTTTGATGTGACTAAAGGTGAGGATTTTGGTGGAGGATTGGAGAAAAGTAGATCTATGGCGCATGTTAAGAAAGATTATGTTGTTTTGGATTCAAAGAAGAATAAGAAGAAGAAGATTGGATTTTGGAGTAAGTTGTTTCATCTGAAACCTAAGTGCGGTGGTGCTGACGTCGAAAGGTTGATTTCTTCACGGCAACGAGTTTATTAAATTGCGCACATTTATTTATTTTTTCTTTTTTTTTTCTTCTGAATTTTAAATGTGTACAGTTGAAGATAAATTAAAGAAATTAAAGTAGAGAAAAATAATGAAAGTGAATTTTTTTTTTTTTTTTTGGGAAAAATGAAAGCGATTTCTAAATTTAAAAATTAGAGATTCATATTGTGTAAAACTAAAAAAAGTTTGTATCAAATTGTAATATCCCATTGACGTAATAATAATTATTTACTGGAATATTTTATACCAGTCCGAGAATCAAATTTATTCCATGGTATTTAAAATAATTATATGACCAAAAACTGTATTTCTTTAAGTTTTTCTAAAATTTTGTCTGAACTATAACGATTTTTATTTTGATCATGATTCAGACGGAAACTAACTATGCCAGAAAAGTAGCATGGTTTATAAACTAAGGAAAAAAGGGTTTTGGGCTCAGGAATATTCAGAATCTGAATAAGGTCTTGTTGCTCAAGTTGGTATGGCCCCTTCACAAGTCCAAAGACTCATTATAGCTTGTTTGGATTGTGAGTAATAAACTTAAGCATGGCAGCTAATGAAGTACTCAAATTAAGGACACTGATTCTTGGATTTGGAAAACATTATCAACCTCAAGCCTTTGGTCCATCTCTTCCTTAAGAGTCAAGTAGGGAGTAGAGACCGCACAATGATACAAATTTTGGATTTTTTAAGCAGTCACAATGCCACAGCTCTTACAAACAGAGACGATAACTGGATTTGCACAATAAAAAATAGTGATTTTAGAATGTGCCAGCACTATGATGAGTCACCTAGTTATAATCAAGGATGTTGTGACGGATAAGCAAATCCGGTCAGAGACATCTGCTGAGTTCAGTTTTTGATTTATAAGTATGGTCGTCAGATTACTATATGACCAATTAAATAGTAATATATAACATTTCAGATTCGATTAGTTTTAAAATCCTTTTGGATAGTACGAAATTCTCGATCAAATAACCGCACTACAATAAGATTTAGGCCTTGTTTGTTTCATCATCTGAATGGACCATTCAAATGGAGATGAAGATCTATGTTTGTTTAGCATCAAATTTTTGTTTGTTTAGCATCAAATACCATTCAAATGGAGATGAAGATCTATGTTTGTTTAGCATCAAATTTGAATCATCTCAATGACTCATCTCAATGGACCATCTAGATGATGACTCATCTCAATGGACCATCTAGATGAGTTTTAAAACTTAGACAAAATTTTGAGGTCCATCCAGATGGACCAAATCGGACCAGTTAAATGGAGATGGATCTCCTAAGAAGTCAAATACCAAATATACCCTATCCTTCCATCCAGATGGACCAAATCGGACCAGTTAAATGGAGATGGATCTCCTAAGAAGTCAAATACCAAATATACCCTTTCCTATTTATAAAAATTACAACCCAAAATCTGGAAAAATTATCGCAGTCTCTCCATCGCTAGAAGACCCTCGAACACAATCCCAAAATTTCTCAATCGATTTCACACAAGGTAATGTTCGTTTTCACTCAAGGATTTTCGATTTATGTTCATCTCGTTTTTTTGATTATTTGATTTATTTTTCATCTCGATTTTATGCGTGAAATTGCACAAGAGTTTTCGATTTTTGATTTGTTATGATTTGTTTAAGATTTGCTTGATTACTTGAGGTGGGTTTCTCTTTGATTCGTTGATTTGTTTAACACTGGCTTCATCTCAATCTCTCTCGTATTGAAGAGGTAACTTTGCTAAAATTTATTTGGATTTTACTTGGTTTGGTTTTAGAGATATAAGACGTCCTGTTACCAAGTACAATTGTTAGTCACTGTTTAGACACTATAATGACAAGCAATCAGACGTGGGTAGTATATAACTCTGAGAAGGGGATATTTGAGGAGATTATAAAGGGAGAGACTGATTTTGAGAGCCAACCATGGCCCTCTATATCCGATAGTGCTAAAGATCTTGTGAGAAAGTTACTTAACAAGGATCCTAAGAAACGGATTTTAGCTTCACAAGCTCTTGGTATCTTGTTCTGTTTACGTCATCTGCTCTGTAACTTTGTTTGGTATTTGGAATTCAAATATGTTTCATACCATTTTCATTTGAGTTTGTTCGTTACATTAGCTCTCTAAAGACAGAATTAGTATTGATTTGTCTCTGATAATGACTAGTTCTTCCTTAACTGCTGGGTTTATACTTCTGTCCAATACTTAATCATCTATATACTTGTTAATTATCTATATACTTGTTGAGGGAGATGCTAAGTGGAAACAATGGGAATACTGTACAACCGGTTTTAATGGGATATGAAACAAAGACACATTATGTCTTTTCTCAGCACATTAGAGAAAGAAGTAAGAAGCTTAAAGAGAAAGATCATGAGATCAATGAAATGAACAAAAAGAATAACGAGCTCATAGAGCGGATTAAGCAAATGGCAATAGAAGCTCAGAATTGGTATTACAGAGCAAAGTACAATGAGTCTGTGGTTAATGTCTTAAAAGCAAATCTCCAACAAGCAAATTACAGAGCAAAGTACAATGAGTCTGTGGTTAATGTCTTAAAAGCAAATCTCCAACAAGCAATGTCACAAAACAACAATGTGATTGCTGCTGCTGATCAAGGTAGAGAAGGGTTTGGAGAGTCCTTTTAATCTATCATAAATGTGATTTGTAGGTATCTTGCTTTGCAATGCTTTACTAATCTCATGAGATTGTTGTGTGTGTGTGTTTTGTAGAACATCCATGGATTAGAGAAGGAGAAGCTCTAAACAAGCCTATTGATAGTGTTGTCTTGTCTCAAATGTAAGTTTTACTTCCTTTCTAGTAGCATCAATGAACAAGTCTTAAGACAAGATTGAGATTAATAATGGGTGTCTTGTGCAGGATGGGAGAATAAATTATGAAGAATTTTGTGTGCTACCATATTTATTTCTAAAAATTTAAATATTTTTAGTTATAAATTGTGTAAATATATTTACAAATGATTTTTATAAAGTATCTAAATGTTTAGTTATAAAAATTTTAATCTGTATATATATTTTAGGTCAATTTATAAATGTCAAAATTATTAATTTGAAAAGTATTTATATATATTTTAGATCAATTTCTAAATGTCAAAATTATTAATTTGAAAAGTATTTAGTTCTAAATATATTTTAAATCAAGAATTAAATTAATATAATTAATGTTTGAATTAAAAATATGATTAGGGGGTATTTTAGTCATTTTTTTAATTAAAACCATTTAGATGGAGTTCAAAACTAACAAAACAAACAAATGTTCATCTGAATGGATCATTTAGATGAAAATTCAAAATGAAACAAACAACATCTAGATGAACCATTCAAATAGAGCATTTGAATGAACCATTTTGATGGAGATCTCAAATGGAGTACCAAACAGGGCCTTAGTATTATAGTGTTATCATAAGCATCGATCTGTCTATCTTACCCGTCCATATCCCTTAAGCAGATCCAACGTTCATAAAATGATCAGACAGCGACACGCTAGCTCCAGTTCACGTGTATCACTGTCATGTCTTGTAACTAGAATCCTATACCGTATACCCCACTTCCCATTTTCTAGTTTCTTGGTACTTTATATCATTCACATTTAGTCATCGATTTCAACTAGTTTGTTGACCCATAGCTAAAAAAACGTGTTTAACTAAAATCATACTGAACTAAAACACCAATGAAAAAACACTACTCAATTTAATTTAGTTAAGAATAACTAATTATACAAATTAAACCATAACACTTTTGATATTATGATGAGGTATAAAATAATAGAAATAAAATAATAAATAGAATCACACAAACTTATTTAATTAGCGGCTGGTATAAATCCACTCGATATAAAAATTAATTAAAATAAAACCTCTTATAGTATAAAGTAGCGTCAGTATAACGAAGAAATCAAGAATTAGAGAGAACTAGAAAGTTATGTCTTCATCAGCGGTGGAGTTCGTGGCGGAGCAACGGAGATGTAACGACGATACTAACGGCGAGCTTAATCATTTACTTTCCGAACTATCAGCTCCGACAATTTCACTCCCTACCGAATCTTTCCTTAGAGCAGCAACTTTACTCAAGAATCAGGTGCGTACGATAAGAGATCGACGCTTCAGACAGCTAACGTAAGCCAGGGAGTCCTTATGTTTCTTGGTTTATGTTTGTAGGTTGTGGCAGCCACGTGGAGAGGTGGTGGTGAAGCTCTTACCTATGGTTCGGTGGTAGATCCGACTGTGTACACAGGATTACTCGGGACAGCGTTTACTTGTTTGAAGTCGTATGAGGTCACGGAGAACCATCAAGATTTGCTAACGTGCGCGGAGATAATCGACACGTGTGCTAACGTGGCACGTGTGACAACCAGGTGAAAATATCTTTGCCGCTAAAGTTCCTTAGTTGAGTTAACATCAAATATCATTTTCTATATAAAAAACAAAAATGTAAGCTAACCACTTTCAATAAATATTCTGAAAATATAAAATTGATTGATTCGTCTAACAGAAGCAATTTAAAGAATATAAATAATATATTAAGTGATTTACTTTTGCAATTTATAGAGTAAGAATAATTAGGTAGATTTTTAATTTATTGAATAATATCTTTGAATAATATCTACACACTAATTAGGAATCAAATTGTCCTTGTCTAGCTAATAATAATAGTTGTAACTATTATGATAATTATGAATAGGCACGTAACGTTTTTATGTGGAAGAGGAGGAGTTTATGCTCTTGGTGCAATCGTAGCCAATTACAGAGGTGACCAATCAAAGCGTGACTTCTTCCTCAATCTTTTCGGTGCAATCGTAGCCAATTACAGAGGTGACCAATCAAAGCGTGACTTCTTCCTCAATCTTTTCCTCGAGGTTCCAATCTTTTTGACTTTTTTACTACTACACATGTCCTTCAGACCAGAAACTATAGAAACCGTTTTGAACATTGAATGTGTACATGCAGCTTGCAGAAGAAAGAGAGTTACCAGCTGGACCACAGGAAGGAGGATTCGGAATGTCATATGACCTTCTCTATGGAAGAGCGGGTTTCCTTTGGGCTGCTTTGTTCCTTAACCAATATCTCGGTGAAGGCACTGTTCCTGACCATCTCTTATCACCCATTGTTGAAGCTATCTTAGCCGGTGGACGTGTTGGTGCTGCAGATCATGAAGCTTGTCCTCTTTTATACAGGTTTATCTCGATTTAGCTACTCCCAAATCCCCGTATATATAGCATATTAGAATCACACATCAGAAACATAAATGAAATAACACTACTATATTAAAATATATGGTCCGTTCTGTTAATTGCCAATTGGTTTTGAATTGGAATTCATATTACCGTTTCAGAGTCGTACCTTAAAACGATGAGCCAAACAAGTTTATTACCGCTACTAAAACAGGATTCGGTTCGGGATAAGACTTTTTTTTGTGGCTTGTAGGTTTCATGGGACAAGATTTTGGGGTGCAGCAAATGGACTAGCAGGAATCTTGTATGTATTACTACACTTCCCATTAACAGAAGAAGATGTGAAAGATGTTCAAGGGACATTAAGGTACATGATGAACAACAGATTCCCAAACAGCGGAAATTACCGGTGCAGTGAAGGGAATCTTAGGGATAAACTAGTCCAATGGGCTCATGGAGCAACCGGCATAGCCATAACTTTAGCTAAAGCATCTCAGGTCTTTCCCAAAGAAAGAGATTTTCGTGAAGCAGCTATTGAAGCAGGAGAAGTAGTGTGGAAAAGTGGCTTGGTTAAGAAGTTAGGTTTAGCTGATGGAGTTGCTGGTAATGCTTATGCTTTCTTATCACTTTATCGGTTAACCGGAGATGTTTTATATGAAGAGAGAGCTAAAACGTTTGCTAGTTACTTGTGTCGTGATGCGATTGAGCTAGTGAGTATGTCGGGAAAAGAAGCAGAACATGATTATTCGCTGTTCCAGGGATTAGCTGGACCAGTTTGTCTTTGGTTTGATCTTGTGTCACCGTTAGATTCTAAGTTTCCTGGTTATGAGATTTAAATTAATACCAGGTAATTTAAGTTAAACCGTTGGTGGGATTAAGGATCTGTTGGTCGTTTCTTTGATTAGTGATGACGTGTTTAAATATTAACCGTTGGATTCCAAAACATCCTGAGAGGCTTTTCTTATATATTTCTCTTTACCCCTTTATTTTATCTTGAATTACGATAAAGCCCCAATATGTATTACAAACCTTAACAATATTCCCTACAGTTTCTAAATCGAATATAAGTCCTAAGTACAAATTTTAGCTATTTACTACTACTAATCAATACAAGTTTTTCAAATTCTTGATCTCGCCGCAGACTGAAAATATCTATCAGAAGCAATCTCTGCACAATTTTTCCAAATCCTCTGTTTTCAGATGCACTCATCTTTATACTATTTTTGAGATCTTTCTTCCATTTCTTGATTTTGTTGTTTCAAAACAATCTTTAAACTCAAATCTACGTTGGTTCATGATGTCGAGTTGCACAACTCGAGCTCAACGCTCTTAACCGTTGAAAATACTCACCAAGAGCTAATAATGCTCGAGCCGCCTGTCGCGTGGTCAAGATCAAGTACATTTGTTGCAATGTCTCATGTCTCAAGTGATCTGCCTGAACAAACAAACAAACCAAAGTCAAGAAACTGATAATATAGTGTTTCTTGAATTCTCTTTTGATAATGTTACCTGATTTACAAAGCTAACCGTAGCTTCTACTCTCTCCATTGCAGAATTCACTTGAGGTATGTAACTTCCTTCACCGAGGTGCCCTGCTGCAACGCAATCTGCGATTGTATGTTGCAGCTTCTCCATACCTCCAGTCAATGCGTCTTCAGCTTGAAGACATGATTGTCTTAGATTGTATACATCTAGAATTTGTTGATCCGTCAAGACATCAAAATGTGGCATAAGAACCTGAAGAAGATCCGTGGGTCGAAATCCGCCAATCCACATGAAAAACCTTTCTGCTGAAGTTTTCCACATCCCTGACATGATGAAGAAGACATCGGCTTTTGCAGCTGTAGCTCTCATTCTGAATAGCTCATAGTAATGTGTCATGGCGGTTTCAACTAGCAGATGAAGCTCAACATCGTTAGTATGTCCGTGTAAAACCGTTCTTAGTTCGAGTATCTGTCTGTTCTGTTCTTCAACCCATTGTCCATATTCCATTTCAAATAAAGCAATCCCTGCAAATCGAATAAGTTTCACCAATCAAAATCAAGATTCTTTTTAAAAAGACTCATTGTTCTTAATACAAACCTGTATTCATGGTTTTTGGTACACTGAGAGGATAAATATCTATGTGATTCCCCACACAGAATCCCTGAAAACATTCAATCTTTATCATAGAATGCAATACACTTTTGGAAATTGAAAGAAAAGAACAGATTTTTAATTCAATAACCTGTTTTCGAGCACGATCGAGTTCTTGCTCTAATTGAATTAGCTTCAACCGGCTTGTTTCCAGCTGCTGAACATAAGCCTGAAATAAAAGAACACAATCAAGTTTCCAGAAACATATTATCTAGGGCGAAAGAGAATGAAGTCATACCTTTTTGCGGATACGACTTTTCTTAGCAGCCTCGCGGTTTTGTGCAAGCCGTCTTTGTATCTATAGCAATATAAAGATTCAGTCTGTGCCAATATCTAATAGAGAAGCTTTTGTGAATTGAGTGTTTACCTTATCAGGAAGTCTAGATGTGGGAGCTTCTTGATCAAACAAGTAAGGAGTATCCTCTGACTAAAATTGATATTTAAGAAATTTAAAACAAGATTTATCATTAAGAGATATGAAGAACAATGAAGCAAAACATACCATGTTGTTGTTGTTGTCTAGTTTATGATTATTAGGGAATATCATGTGGCTTGGTGTGTTCATATTCCCATTGCTGTTGAAACCTTCCCACCACATACCAAATTGATGGGCAGGTTCATGTATTTTAACTCTTCCCGGTGGTACAAAATGTGTCGATGTCGAATTCATATTTTCCTCAACTGAGAATTAAGAAAACACAAAGGTTTTTAAACAATGATGGGAAATACACAAAACACAACTATACAAGCAAAACAAGAAGCAGTTAGAAAGAACAAAGTCTAAAAAGATAAGCAATTAGATCTTCAACCACAAAGTTAGATCACCCAAAGTAAGCAAATAGTAGAACTTCTGATGTTTCTTCTTCAAACAAAAAATTGAGACAGCTTTGGAGATTCTCTAAGCACTTGGAGGACCACCAAAAGATCACTAGTGGGACATATGGTACAATGATAAAAGAACATAAAGGTTATTACTTTAAGTCAATTTTCAATCACCCAATTGAATTCTCATCCTTCTCCTACAATCTAAAGAAACTATTATGGTGTCAAATAGATAAGATCATGGATCATATATAGTTTTTTGGAATGTCACTTTATTTCAGCAAAAGCCAATCATGAAGTTTATACAATATCTAGAACTGAAGATAGAAAGATTGAAAAATCTTCTTTATGTCAATACAAATTTGGTAAATATTCGAATCAGTTCCTTGAAGCTTCAATTCAAAGCAACAAATAAAATCACATAATAAAAAATCGATCGAAGTAGAAAGGAACAAACACAAACCAATAAGAGAAACCAAAAATTGAAACTTTTAAATGACATAACAAGATTAGAATTGAAAAGAGTTAAGTCAAAGTAGAGATTTTGATTCATAAATGGCGCCGATCAATCTGACTTTTCACACACAACTGAAAAACCCAAAATCACAGCTGAATATGGATAAGAACAAAGAGATCTGAAGCCGAACCTTGTCGAGGCAGCAACTTGAAAAGGGTGTAATTTTTTTTTTGTTGCTAAAACCATGCATAGAATAGAAAAGATTTCAGCGAGAAGATCGGACTTAAATCCCAGAAGTCTGGAGCTCGAATCCGACCGTAAACAGAAGAGATTTTAAGTCTTCATTCTGTCTCGGTAACTCCGGTCTCATCATCTTCATGTCTATAAGAAGGAAGAAGGAACATTACGCATTTATTTTAAATTACTTTACATATCTTTCTTCCTCCAAAAAAACACTTATTTATTTTTTTACTATATTATAATGACTTCTTATAAAATTATAAATATTTTTTATACAAATTTATAAGTATGTAATACATAAAAAATATTAAAATATTCTGAAAAAGTTCTTCAGTTCTTTGGAAAAAAAAAATTTCTTGTTATAACACTGCTTAAACTTTGGACTAATCTAATTTTACATTTATTTCAACTCCATTCATAGCTAAAAAATCTATTAATTAGTGGAATATAATTACTGTTTAAATGTAAATAAGATAGAGTTAATTTTTATTGCAAGAAAAGATGTTCACATATTCTATTTGTTAATAAATAAATCCATGACTGTAACAAGTAATACTTTTTCAATAAATGATTCTTAACCTTTGGGAATTCAAACAGGCTAAGAGATTAGTAGAGGTAATTAGATAAAGGAGTCGCCTAATTACTACTGCAACCTTTAATTAGTTTATTAATAAAAAACAGATTGGCTCTTCAGGCTCCATAGGAGACATTGTGCATCTTTGATTATTATTTTTTGACAGTCTTATTAATTAATAATTATTTAGTTATGTACATAATGAAAAGTTGTACATGTCTTTGTTGATTCCTACACATCTTTTTAAGACCATAAAATCATCATCACTTGTATATTTGGTCAACCTTAAAACTAACGAAATGAGATTTTAAAGTTGTACATCAACTTGCGTGCATGTGTTTGCATGAGAGACGACACAATGTAACATCTATTTTTTTGGAGTATTGTTTAGTTTTATTTCACTTATTTACTTGTATGGCCTACTAAATAGCATCGAGGGTTACGACAACAAATGATGAAAGATATTGCATGGACATGCAAATACATAGAGAGAGAAGAAAAGCTCCAAATATTAGGTTAAATAAAGACGACTTTTGAAAAACATACCGATAAAGAGATGCATGATTTAATATTGGATTGTCTACTAGGAGGAAACTAACTACAACATGATAAGTTTAATAAGTGTTGGGTTAATTGTTGAGTTTTAGGCTATGTAGACTAAAATCCGAGATATTTTAGTAGTGAGTTATATAAGGTTTATAATAACTTGTGTCTAAATTATTTAAAGTCTTAATTGAACTGTGGTTAGAACTAAGTGGATACGTTGTAATTTAGTTTTGAGACGGTTTCTAAGTTATGTAAAAATGTTCTTTTCTGAAATTAAGTTGTTTTGAATCGATCTAATCTACATTTGGTATTAGAGTTTGTGTTAACAAATCAAATCAATTCGTGTGGGTTCTCAAAACTGACTAGACATATTATGTGACCATTTCACTCTATCCACATATTTTGGAATATTAATACAGAATTGAAAAAATTGGAATACTATATATAAATTACAAAAAACAATAAGATATAAAAGGAGACATCAGGCATAAACACTTAGCTTTTGCCTATTTTAGAATTATTCTCTAATGCTTGACCCCAAAAAAAAAGAATTATTCTCCAGTGCTGTCTTATTAAATTGGCTTACCACTACCTAGTGTTTGTATTTTCACTTTTTTTCTTTGTCAAACAGTATTTTCACACTTTTTATTAAATATTATTGGCATAAACGACGATTTTTTTAAGGATTTTTTTTAGGAAATAGCAAGTTTTTTTTATGGGGTTGTAAGTAATAGCAGTCATGTGGACCAAGTTAAAAACGATCTGTGAGGAGATGACATGTGGTTTGGTTGTTTATCATAATACCCTAGCGTGTTTTTTTGGTTTTTTGAGGCGCTAACGACATCGTTTCGTGTTGGTATTCCGAAAACCACGTGGCGATTCTCAAAAATCGAAGGTTCTCGAAAATAAATTGTCATGATTTGTTTAATAATCTGTCAAAAACCACGATTCTGGTCAAACACGATTCTTTAATCACGTGATTTGTTTAATAATCTGTCGAAAACCACGATTTTGGTAAACACGATTCTTTAATCACGTGATTTGTTTAATAATCTGTCGAAAACCACGATTTTGGTTCTTAAACACCAGCAGTCGTGAACACCAGTATCACAAGAGGGTATGCTAGTAACTAACCAATATAGACCCCACAAACTTTTTGTTTGACAAAAAATATGTTATTCTTTACAAGTTTGGCTAAAAACATGCTACATCTCATAATAAACCATTTTTTTTTTAATTAATATTGTTTAATATTATATTCCCGATATTTTTGTATCTGAAAAAATATAACAATTTCAACTAAGCTAGACCGGATTTTACATACCATGTCATATATTATATATGCACATATCTGATTCATTATATGATATTATAATATTAACATATGATTATGATACATAGATATGTGATTCCCTGACAAAAAAAAAAGATATGTGATTTTTTATTTTTATTTTTTTGTCATGAAATATGTGATCATCTATATGTGATATGATTGGTGACTGAGCAGACGTTTTGGGTCATTCTTTGCGTCATCCGACCATGTAACTTAATTAGTCACTGATTGACAAAAAAATAGTAATTAGTCACATTTATATTCTTAGAATAATCTTAAATCCGTACTGATATATTCGATCAAAATTATCTATTCCAATATTCATAGCTTTTGAATTGGCAAGCAAAAACCAAGGCATGTGAATATATTTCCAGATCCTATTTGTTGTTTAGGAATTTAAAATTATTCGAGAAGAGATTCTCTGAAAAGAAAGATCACACAAACAAATTAGTAATTTTAAAAGCATATTAATAATAAATAAGTCAAAGAACCACATGGAAAAGACTTCTGGGGGTGTATTCAACTTAGAATTGTATATGATTTGGTGTGATTTAAGATTTTTAGAATTTCAAGAG
>CM071721.1:23913604-23924592 GCA_036630335.1 Physaria fendleri | reverse complement strand
TGTATCTAGAATCAATACCGTTTCATTCCCGGATTTTACATGACCTAGACACACTTCAAATCGCCCATCTCTAATCAAACAATTGCATGAGATAGACCAAACTAAAGCCAGAAATCCATTGATTGACTCTTTAAATGGACTTATAGGAAACATCTAATGTCTCAACTACGTTTCGGGATTACTAAGAATCAAAGGGATTGAAGCCCTAATCTGAATCAATCGGCAAAGGATTAAAAAGAGAATTACGAAGAAATCAAAAACTGTATACAAAGGACACCTTCACCAATACCTACAGAACTTAGTCTTTGGGTCTACACAACGCGGGTCAGCGCCGAGGGTAGCCACAACATCTACACAACGCGGGTCAGCGCCGAGGGTAGCCACAACAAACTCCGACCGAGATCGAGATGACTGCGAACCGTAAAGCATACATCTGGGCCTTGTCTCCATCTCTGTACATTCGAGACTGGATTTTCGGTCTATACAACGCGGGTCAGCTCCGAGGGTAGACACAATAGAAGCACCAACCTAAATAGGCGTAATCGAGAACCCTAGGGCACAAATCTGGGACTTAATCACTATTTTCTCTAACCATCCCACCTGGACGATCAAGTCTCAGATGAGATGATAGATCTATCTATTAGAAGAGATCAGTCACAACCATTGATCTCTCACCCGATACTAGCCCTTGGCGTAGTTATCCCACGAGGGAGAGACCGTCTTTGAAACAAAAAAGATGGGGAACAGAATCCCCACCTATCAGCGAAAATAAATGCAAACAATAGATAGAGAAAATAGAGCGTAGAAACTGGAACCTTATTTGTGTCTAACCATTAGAACATACGAATCCCTTCAGCAAAACCATGATACCCAACTCTGAGACTACTCAGACATAGAAAAGAAAAGCATAATTGTATTGAAAAGTGAAAATAAACGTAAGAGGAGAATTGTGTTTCCCAATGCATAGGTCTTGCCCAGTCACAACCATTGATCTCTCACCCGATACTAGCCCTTGGCGTAGTTATCCCACGAGGGAGAGACCGTCTTTGAAACAAAAAAGATGGGGAACAGAATCCCCACCTATCAGCGAAAATAAATGCAAACAATAGATAGAGAAAATAGAGCGTAGAAACTGGAACCTTATTTGTGTCTAACCATTAGAACATACGAATCCCTTCAGCAAAACCATGATACCCAACTCTGAGACTACTCAGACATAGAAAAGAAAAGCATAATTGTATTGAAAAGTGAAAATAAACGTAAGAGGAGAATTGTGTTTCCCAATGCATAGGTCTTGCCCTTTTATAAGCTATAGGAAATTAGGGTAAAAATAGGGTAAAGGGATCCCAGAATAACAAAAACAGATTTGCCCTTAATGAGAGTCGGTGGCCCAACCGGTCGATGAGGGTCGTGTTGTGCCCGGTTGAGCTCTCTGTAATGTTCTTCTCGTATTGTCAACCGGCCGATAAGGGTCATGTTGTACCCGGTTGAGCTCTTTCTCGGGTTGTCAACCGACCGATGAGGGTCATGTGATACCCGGTTGAGCTCTCTGTGATTTTCTCCTTTGATCATCAACCGGCAGATGAAGCTTGCTCTGGTACCCGGTTGAGCTCTCTGTGATTTTGTCGTCTGATTAGCAACCGACCGCTGAAGGTCTTGTAGGTGGTCGATTGAACTCTCTGTGATTTTTGGTCATAGAGCTTCAACCGGCTGCTGAGGCTCGCCACTGCCCGGTTGGGCCGTCCATCTTACTTGGGTCCTTGAAATCTTCGGGTCTTGTGTCCCCGGTTCACTAGTTCGGTCTTCGGTATATCATCTTTGACCGTCATGCGCGATTTTATGGAGAAAATGACTGTTAGCTTGCTCTGGTACCCGGTTGAGCTCTCTGTGATTTTGTCGTCTGATTAGCAACCGACCGCTGAAGGTCTTGTAGGTGGTCGATTGAACTCTCTGTGATTTTTGGTCATAGAGCTTCAACCGGCTGCTGAGGCTCGCCACTGCCCGGTTGGGCCGTCCATCTTACTTGGGTCCTTGAAATCTTCGGGTCTTGTGTCCCCGGTTCACTAGTTCGGTCTTCGGTATATCATCTTTGACCGTCATGCGCGATTTTATGGAGAAAATGACTGTTTTGAGGTGCTTTCCGCTTGTTTCGTCTTCTTCGGTATATCATCTTTGACCGTCATGCGCGATTTTATGGAGAAAATGACTGTTTTGAGGTGCTTTCCGCTTGTTTCGTCTCTCCAAGGGTGTTGAGTCCTAATAGCTACGAATTGACCTGAAATGACTATAAACGAACGTTTTGTGTTTTGAAAGGCCTATGAAAATGGGTTAAAAACGACCTGAAATGACTATAAACGAACGTTTTGTGTTTTGAAAGGCCTATGAAAATGGGTTAAAAACCAGCAAAATTTGAGGCCTATCAGTAAGCCCTCTCTGCCCTAACACTGTTTTATTGACCACAATCCCGAGGGACCATTCGTAAAGGTTCAATTTGGCCACAATATTCTTATCAAGCACTATCGTGAGCTAAGATTTATTGCTTGGTTATGTTAATTTCTAATAATCGTTGATATTCTGGAACTAATGATTTAACCTGATATCATAAGATAATTGATCAAAAAATCAGTAGGTATCAAATTTCCAGGAAATTCTTTCTTTGTAACTGTTAAATCGTTTAGAATCCCTGCGGGTCTTTTCTTGGACTGGTCAGCAAAGGATAAACGCAATATTATAGGTCTGAAATTAGTAAATCCTATATTCTTACCTACTAAGGTGGTGTTATTCGTTTAGTTATTCTTAGAGATTTATAAGTTTTTAAAAGTTTAATTTATTGGTTAATGAATTTTCAACACTCTATTAGAATCTCATGTTATTGGTTTATCACTTATAAAGAGTTAAGGTGGTGTTATTCGTTTAGTTATTCTTAGAGATTTATAAGTTTTTAAAAGTTTAATTTATTGGTTAATGAATTTTCAACACTCTATTAGAATCTCATGTTATTGGTTTATCACTTATAAAGAGTATTTAGGTGAGATTTACAAATACTCTCTAAGTCATTAATAGGAAAATCTCTGCAAATCTAAAAAACTCTGAGAAACTCTCTTAGGGCATCTCCAATGGGAGTTTTTAAAAGAATTTCTCAAAAATTTATAATAATAAAAAAAAAACAAAAGAAAGAGAGAGAGAAGAGAAACGCTTCTGAATCCAGAGATTTGAGAATTGGGTTCAGAACCTATTGCTACAAGTGTCAAACTATTAATGGCTGAATTTTATTTGGATTTAATTAAATAATTAATTTGATTAAAATATTATTTTTTTTTTAATCAGAAACTCAAAAATGAAAACTCACCGATGGTGATGCTCTTAAACTCTTCAAATCTCTAGATTTTTCAAAGTCATGAACATTCTATAAAAGTATCGAACCAATAACACCCCCAAGTGTGTCATTACATTGACATTTGATCCTAAATCACAGTAAGAGATTGGAAGTACCATATTTTTGATTGTAATATAAAGTATAAATTGTCGTGACTCTCCTTGTTTCTTCACTGGTTTGTCTCTGGTCTGAGAATACAGATCCTCCTTTACCTTGCCATGCACACCTCCTTAGGTTGAGTTCTTGACAACAAGTTGTGTAATGGTAACTTCCAACTAGTTTTTCCACTATTGTCTCTACGAAGTTCATACGGTTACGAATAGCTTTAACTTATCTGCTAAAATCTGAACATATAGAGTCAAGTTTATAATTATAAAAATGATAATTTTTAATCAAAATTTCCTTGAACTCCCTCATCATAGCCACAAGCTCTCATAAGAGTCGAAATCGAATCCATGTTTGGGTTTATATCTGTGTTGGCGGAAGTGATGAGTCTTCTCATTCGCCGATTCTTCTCTGATTTGTCCGAGCCTCTCCTCTTCGAATGTATATAAATTCGGGGTCCAGGAATGATGACTGTCATAGTAGATTTCCTTTAGAGACTCAGCTTTGGTCTTCAGCATTTGTTGTAGTAGTCCTGGTATGTTCGGTTTTAGAGTGGGTATGATCACAAATGTCTCCTCCGGGTGTTTTTTCATGTCAAAATAGAGCCAATTCTTTAGTATCACCTTGGTTTCATCTTTGTTTCATGACAATCCTTCATCTTCTTATGTATTGATGCTGAAAAATTCCTTTTTTTGGGATTCTGCTCGGCCTTTCCTTGCTCCATCCTTACTGCTTCAGCGTTCTGGGTTAGTTGGGGTATCAACGATCTTCATATGGGTGGTGAGAGCCTTGATCTTCCCATTAAGATGAGTGTACATGGTATCCATTTTGCTGGATATCAGTATCTAGCTTTTGTTGTTGCTGCATCATCACCTTTATATTTTTTTAAGGTGCGATGGCTGGTGCAGATGCTTGCAAGAAGGTTTGCTGAGTCTGAGCTGGTTGGAAGAGTGTTCTCTGATACCCTTGGTACTTGTTGAAAATTCTTCATCGTAAGAACTTGTACATTTATACAAAGATATATGCAGAGAATTTAGGAAATACAATATAGAAGAATTAAGAAAATGAGATAATTGAGATTGACCAATGCTATCAAGGATTGTGATAACCGAGTCAATCAAGGGATTGTGATTTGTATTCAATACTTTCCTTCTATACTTGTTTCTTTGATAAGGCCTTTGTTTATACCCATAGTTGTTATGGTAGTCCTAGTTCTGGACCGTTGCGCTTGGGTGATATGGTTTAGGTTGGTATTGCCCCGATTGTGCTTGTACTAACGCATCTGAACATGTTGCATATATATAATCAATGGCGGACGTAAAGAAGTGGGAAGGGGGTCAATTGACCCCCACAACTTTTGTATTTTAGCAAATTTTCCCCTTAAATTTAAGAATAAATCAAAGAAAACTCTTAAAAATTATTAGTTTGACCCTGTTGAATTTTGTTTTAATTACCTTTTCCTTTCATCAAAGAAAACTCTTAAAAATTATTAGTTTGACCCTGTTGAATTTTGTTTTAATTACCTTTTCCTTTCTATGTAATAATTTGAACCCGTTGACATTTTTCCTAGATCTACCATTGTATATGATCTTCTCTTTGGGTGTAATTATTTTTTTCTCTTCTGAAACTCCATATGTGCTTGTTATTTTTTTATTTTCCTTCTTTTTGTTGTAACTGGTCTACTTTTTTTTTTTTTTTTTTTTTTTTAACTGGTTTTTTTTTTTTTTTTTTTTTTTGTTATGATCTATTTTCTTTTTTTAAGTTTCAAAACGTTTTACTTTTGGAAAAAAAGAATACAGTTTCTAATATTTCATGCGAGACGAGCTTTTTTTCTTAAATCGAGGATATTCACTTACCTAGGTAGACGTTATGGCTCTCGTTTCAAATTCAGTTATATTGAGAGAGCAGATACACTTGCCAAACATGCACGTACATACGTAATGAATACAACCGTAACTTGGCTCTAATGGTGGTTTTGCGCTTGTTTGTCGGTAAAGAAAAGAAAACCTATGAAGTGTTTCGGTCGACAGTTATCTTTTTAAGAATATTTAAATATTTTTGATTGAAACGAAAATAAAAAGAAACAGGTGTTAAGTTTGATTGAACAGGTTTCGGACAGCGATTGAAGAGATTAGCTAAAATTGTTTTTAATTATTATTTAGAAAAAGAAATAATAGTATTGTGGGTGGGTGGGTAATGAATACGATATCATAAAGTCTTTAAAATTAGATAATACAGAGACAATTACAATTTTTTATTTTTTTTTGTTGTTATCTCCATCCACTGAATCGGCTTAATCGGATCGGAATACTGACCCGGAAAAGCCTGAAGGGAATAAGACGATGGCTGACGCTCCATCGGATGCAACGGCGTCGCACTGGTGCTACCACTGCAACAAACGCGTCGTCGTAGACACCCTAGACGACTTCGTACGGCGTCGCACTGGTGCTACCACTGCAACAAACGCGTCGTCGTAGACACCCTAGACGACTTCGTCGTGTGCTGTGAATGTAACAAAGGTTTCGTCGAGTCAATCCAACCGCTTCCCGGGGCTTACCCGTCCCCGCCGCCGCAGCTACCACTTTCGCCAGATCTGAATCTCGAAGACTCGAGTGTTGGCTCTCATTTCCTCCAGATGCTCCGTTTGTTATCCCACGCGCCTTCGCAGCAATCATCACCACCACCACACCTTGATGCATTACCTCAACGTGAGCGTAATCGTAGAAACGAAATTGAAGATGAAGATGATGACGAAGAGGAATACGATGCATTACCTGAAGGTGAGGGTTTCAGAATTGGGTTTAATCGTAGAAGCGAAATTGAAGACGAAGACGATGAGCAAGAGGAAGAGGATTTAAATGTTAACGACGAGGAAGAAGAGGAAGAGGGTATGTGGATGAGAAATCGACGAGGTCTTGCGATCCGATCGGGAACAACAGGTGAGGAAGAAGAGGAGGAAGATGATATATGGATGAGAAATGGAGGGGCTCTTGCGATCCGATCGAGAACGGGTCGAAACAGAATTCTGGACTGGGCTGAGATATTGATGGGAATCGAAAACAATTCCATTGAATTCCGTATAGAATCAGATAGAAGATACACAGGAAACCCAGGTGATTACATGGACGACGCAGCCGGATACGAAGCTTTGCTTGAGAACTTAGCGGAAGGAGACGGTGGAGGAGGAAGGAGAGGCGCTCCACCTGCAGCAAAGTCGGCCATAGAAGCATTGGAGAGTTTCGAGGTTAGTTCTTCAGAAGGAGTGATGGTTATTGTTTGTGCTGTGTGTAAAGATGGAATGGTGAAGAATGAAACTGGTAAGAAGCTGCCGGATGGTTATTGTTTGTGCTGTGTGTAAAGATGGAATGGTGAAGAATGAAACTGGTAAGAAGCTGCCGTGTGGTCATTGTTACCACACAGATTGTATTGTGCCATGGTTAGGAACAAGGAACTCTTGTCCTGTTTGTAGATTCCAGCTTCAGACCGATGATGCTGAGTATGAGAAACACAGGAAGAAGAAAAGTACCTCCTTCACTGATCCTGCTGCTGCTTCTTCTTCTTCTCGACGTCACTAAAAGAAGGTCTCTCTCTCCCTCTCTCTAATCTATATGGTATCCTTTTGTTGCTTCTCTCTCTCTCTCTCTCTTTAGATTTGAACTTTGCTTTGTCTCTCAAGCAAATGTTAAGGAAGTGAGAAACAAGAGAACAAAAGAAAATCCGATCCTAAAAGACTTTGTTACTTATAAGTGTGTTGTTGTATCGTTGGCCTAAACCATCCCAAAGTGGTTTCTTTGAAAAAATGTCAGTTGTTTTCAAGCTTCTTCGTGAGAATTCCCCCACAAGTACTAGTTGTGGTTTCTTTGAAAAAATGTCAGTTGTTTTCAAGCTTCTTCGTGAGAATTCCCCCACAAGTACTAGTTTTATAAACCGGGAGTTTCATTGACAAAATATGAGAGAGGCAAAGAGATTTGTCTTTGTGTTGTCTCTGCAGGGTCGGGTGTGTCTGGTGAACTGAAGACAATGGATAAAACTTTGTGGTAGAAATTCATTGCTTTCTATCGGTCTTGTTTTTAGCTTGCCAACTGTAGGAGTAACTGTTGCAGAGAGAGAATAATGAAACATAATACCTCATCATTAATTACTTTAGATGCCTCAGCTTTGTCACTCCGAAATATGAAACATATAGGTGTGAAGAAGGCATTTAAAGAAAACCCTCAAATCTTAATTTGCAGTTCTATCTTGCTTACCATTAACACATCCTTTTGTTCAGGAAAGTAATACTAATACTTTCTCCGTCATCAGATTGTCAGTTGAATCCTCTGATATGAGAAGTGATTCAAATGTGTGTTGTATTGCTTAAGACTCAGATACAAATTGTTTTGTTGGGACCATCTACAAAATCTATCCTCAGAAAAAAACCAAAAAAAAAACAAAATTAAATTAGCAACTCCCAACAAACATAAAAAAAAAAAAAAAAACAACAATAATAGCACACCAGCGAACGATATCTCTGTCATGAACTCATTTATCCGATTACTAGAACATGTAGAAAATTTCAACCAGGTTATTGACTGGATAAACTGATTAAGCCACCAATTCTCAAGAACAACTATTGAACATGGGTTTACTTGATTGTTCTAATATACCCATAGTTTGCATTCAAATCTTATATACAAGCGATAAATAAGTCAATAATAAGTCCAACAAAATTCGAGAATCTAAGCATGCGTTCAAATGCAGTATCTAGGTACAAAAACTTTAAAACACGGTGATTGATTAGTCCAACTATTAATTTCCTATTTTTTCGCAAGTTGAGAAAGCATTTAAGAAATGTAAACTAGGGTCTTATGAATTTGTAATATACTAATATAGCAATCCTTAATGCTTACTACGACCCAATCGTAATTTAATACGCTAATCCTAAATACGTGTTTTATAATCTGATAGTAAAATTAGATCAGTAGACAAAATAAAAATATTTGATTTCATTTCTGTGACGATGGAAATTAAGTGGTCAGATCTTTTATAAACATTCTTACGTATTGGACAACAAAACAATAAAATCAAATTCGATATTTATTACCACGTACAGATACAAAAAAAATTATATTACAAAGAAGTATGTATATATTTGTACTCTGTATATTAATGCTAATTAGTTATGTTTCCCTCCTTGTCCTGGGGTTGGCTGAGTAATGCTAATTAGTTATGTTTCCCTCCTTGTCCTGGGGTTGGCTGAGGCTTAGGTCTAGACTTGGTCTTAGCCCGAGCAGTGGTATCAACGGTGGTCATATCATCTTCCTCCTTTATGACCATACCTTCATCTTCCTCACTTTGAGATGACACGGATGAAGAGGATGACGACGAAGAAGAATTTTGTAAACCGAACCACTTAAAGAGAGGAATTGGTAGAGAAGAATTTTGTAAACCGAACCACTTAAAGAGAGGAATTGGTAGTAAAGATTGATCAAAGTACACAAATGGGATCAAGTCAGAATCTTTTCCTTCGTTATTATTTCTCGGATTCTCCATTGTTGGGTCTTTCTGAAAGAGAGGGTTTTGTGTGTGTGTGTGTTGTTTGGTTGGTGATGGAACTTAATAACGCAGATGGGACTCCTTTTAAAGGGATCACATATCACATCGTTGTTGGTCAACTATTTTTATGTGTTGACCGGGTCTATGATGAACCGGTTTTGTTAGGCACGTACAATTTTGAAAACCGGTTGAGATGCATACTTGACTTATGTTTAAGGTCCTTTTTTTTTTGTTATTTTTTTAAAACACGGCTTATGTTGAAGTGATTATAATAACAACTGGGTAGTTCCGAATGTGCGGATTTATTTATTCGGAAAAATATTTTTATAAAACTTAAAAGTTATTGATCATTTTAAATACTTTAAAATTAGTGATATAATATATAGGGGATTTTGTCGTGAAGTAAAATAATATTTGTAAGAGACGTTATAATGATATAATTTATAAAAGTAAAATAATATTTGTAAGAGACGTTATAATGATATAATTTATAATTATTATAATAATTAAATTATAATGACATGTTCGTAAATATGGTTCGTGAGATTGATTCTGGCGACGACACTTAAACCTTTTTGCTTCTCAAATAGTATATAGGGGATTATATGATTAGGTATATGTAGATTTTTTTTAAATGTTTGTTAAATAGATATGTATTAATTCAAAATTCTTTAAATAGGTATCAAATTAATTAAAAGTTCCAAGAAAGTATTTTTTAAAATTTATTTTTTAATTTTCGTAATTAATTAAAATTTAATTAAAAAAAAATATTTTTCTAAAACTTAAAAATATTGATTGTTTTAATCAGTTTAAAATAAATATTGATTGTTTTAATCAGTTTAAAATTAATAAAATAATATTTATAATGATATAGTTTATAATCATTTAAATAATTAAATCATAATGATATATTCGTAAATAAGATCTGTGAGAATGATTCTGACTACGACAGCTAAGCGTTTTTTTGAGATTATAGGAGATTTCTACTTAAATCTACGGAAGGGGTCAAAATATAACAGCAAATACTTTTGGTCTTGGTCAAAGTCCACTCACGCTCTTTCTTTTGGGTTTGTTTGAATTATATATAAATACTTACTATTTGATTATTCAAATGAATGCTTTCTTGTCGCTAGTATCCCCTATATATTATTTTTGAAGCAAAAAAGCTGATGTGTCATTACCACAAACATTCTCACAGACCTTATTTACAAGTATGCCATTATCAAAATATTAAAATACCTATATTATAATAATAATTAATTACTATATTTAGCTAATTACTAATAAAAATTATTCATTCCAAATTTTTGAAGTCGTCTACATATATATTTCAATAAATATAACTAATTACTAAATTAATAACTAAAAATATAACTAATTACTAAATTAATAACTAAAATTAGCTTAGATCAATTAATTAAACTAAATAATTAATTATCCAAACGATAATCTAGAATATATATATATATATATATATATGAGAATATCACTATCAATTATTTATATACTTAGATAATTACTAAATTACCTAGATTTAATTATATTTTAAAAATTTGGCTTTTGATTACGCTACATTCACTATAAAAGAGAATATCAAATCATAATTAAACTAATTATCCAAACGATAATCTAAGATATATATGATAATATTCTAAATATTGCCTAAATTTACTAAGTTCAACGATAATCTAATGATAAATTAACATAATCTAGGATATATATGATATATATATATATATATATGATAAATTATCGATAATCTTGGAGATATACATGAGATATATCGGATTGGTGGGAATCTTTTTTACAAACGATAATGTACAACAATAATATGAGAATATTCTAAATCTGACGAGATAATCTAGGATATATATGAGAATATTCTAATCTCATGAGATAATCTATATTTTCTATATAAACATATTCAGATCTTATGTATTTTTTATCAAAAAAAAAAATCAGAAAGTTCATT
>CM071721.1:23797552-23813492 GCA_036630335.1 Physaria fendleri | reverse complement strand
CTTCTGAGGTCTGGTTTTTATATCAGGATCATGAGAGAGCATACTTTGACTCAGCTGATTGGGCTCTTGGAAAGGTAAAGTATTAAAACTTTGATTCCCTCAAGAGCTGTTTTTTCCGGGTTATCAAGTGTAATGGCCATACTCTCATGGTGTTGTTAATAATATATTAAACAGCAAGGTGTGTCGAAACCAAAGGGACCTCTTGAAGCTCTCCGTCCCAAGTTACAGGTAAATGAACTGTTATTTTCTTATTTTCTGGTGATTGCTTTCAGTTTTAAGATTTAGTCTTTCTTTTGCAGCCAACACAGCAACCGACACGTTACAGGAAGTCTCCATGTGCTCCTTCTCAAGGTGGTGAAGGTGAATTTCTTCTTCTTCTTATTATGTCCACATCAAATCAATTTGCAGACTTATTAATCCTTCATTTTGCTCTGATATTATTGCAGATGGAGGAGCTGCTCAGGCCGAATGAGGTTCAGGCAATAAAGCATAGAGAGATTATGTATTACAAATCTTGTGTTATAAACTCTTTTATGCTCAGAAACTCTGTGATTGTATTACAAATCTTGTGTTATAAACTCTTTTATGCTCAGAAACTCTGTGATTCTCTCCAGTCAGAACATCAGACATGACTTTTATTAAATCGTAACTTGATCTCATTGGTCAGAACATCAGACATGACTTTTATTAAATCGTAACTTGATCTCATTGTGGAAAATCCAGAAATTATACTTTAGCCTCTCGTTCTTAAACTTCTGGCTATACTTTATCCTTGGTAAGTAGTATTACTCTTGTCAAATGCCACTAATTATTTCTAGAAGACTCCGTTGATTTCTTCATCCATATTTCATTCTCTTCCACAAGTCTTCCCATGTTTCGTTGATTTCTTCATCCATATTTCATTCTCTTCCACAAGTCTTCCCATGTTTTACATTATGATAGTGTCTTTCTTTTGTGTTTTTTTTTTTTTTTGATTAATCGAGTCTTTGTTAAAACAATGTTTTAATCTAAGAATGAAATCTTTTATGACATAATAATTTAAGTGTGCCACTATTAATCTCAGTACCAATCAAAACAAAAAACGAAATCCAAGTATCATTTATTGTTTTTTGTTTAATGTTACTAAATTACCATTATGCCTGTTTGATTTTTTTGTTTTACCATTTATGTTTTAAATCATATATCTCCGAGGGGAAAACGGCCTCAAAAGGCCGCACATGTCCAATAGGAAAATCTACTAGCCAAATATAACATCCGTGCTTTCACATATCCAGATATAGTTTCCGTTTATACCGTCATACCTAAACATATACTCCGTCAGGATATAACACCGTTGACTTTGACTTATCAGCGTTGACTAACGGATTTAAATTTATCCGTCAGGATATAACACCGTTGACTTTGACTTATCAGCGTTGACTAACGGATTTAAATTTAAGAGAAGATTAAACCGTTAGGTGATAACAAATTAACCAAATCGACGTCGTTTTGATTAAAAAAAAAATTATATAGCAAATTGGCCACACACAAGCCCAGAAACTTCTCAAATCTGGCCCAATCAAAAACAACTTCCCCAAATCAAAAACAACTTCCCCAAATAAACATAACAAAAAAATCAAATATATCTCTCAGCCACAGATCTCTTTATATTTCAGTTTCACAAGATCTCCATTGACAACAACGACGAGACATCCCAAATATCACAGAGAGCCATATCAATCTTCTTCCTCCTGGTTCGTCTAATCTTGATCTCGTTTTAATCCTTAAACTATCTGTTTTGTTTCTTCCTCTTCTTATATTAATAATGATGATCTTTGATTGTAATTCTTTACATCGTTATGCCATTTGTATACACTAGAATCTGATTTTCTATATTTTTAGGTCTTTGATTAAGTAGCTGTGATTTGAATTTGGTTTACGTTCAGGCTTCGATTGTGGATCTGATTCGCTGGTGTTGTGATCTGATCATATGTCGTTGTTTAGGTGAAATTCTAGGTCTCTAAAACCAATTTCTATATGCATTGTGTAGACCTGGCTCGCATTACTATTAATTCTTGGTTGATTTTGATCTCAATATCGGAATTGATTTAAATTTTAAATTCTATATCTCTGAACTCTAGATCTTATACCACTTTCTTTCTTAACATTTTGATCCCTGTAAAATCTGAATGCTCTTGTACATACAATAGAAATCTTCTTAAACATGAAATCTACAAGGATTATAATGCTTTGATATAGAGATTCATATATAGTAATTGAGATACGCTTATGGAGGCTTTGCCTGTTTATGGAATGTGCACTAAGTTGTTCATTACGTTTGGTTTTTGTTTTGCTGCTTCCAGTTTGACAGGTTGTTCATAGCTAACCTCATTCGTGTGAACTGTACAATTCTAAACTTCTCAGAACAGATAGTGTGGTCACGGGATTGGGGAACTAGTATCAAATAGGAATTATATCATTTGATAACAAAAAACAGATCCTTCTGTTTGCTTTTCAAGTTCAGTGATTGGTTTCCTTTAATCGGATTTTAACTTCATTGATGAACCCTCGAGAGTTTGCTTTTGTTATTGGTCTATGAGTTGTGTGTATATGCTAAATAATGTTGTATATTATATACCTGTGTAGCTTTTTGGTTTTGGTGGCGTTGAGGCATAATGTCTAATGAGGCAGAGAAGTCGATGCCATCATCACAACAGGAGGTTTTATATCTAATTCTCACACTAGATAATTGATCAAATGTCTTAATTATTAAGATACAACTCTTTCTTCAATTACATTGTGTAGGAAGCTGCTGTAAAGAATAAGTACGGAGGACTCATGCCAAAGAAACCACCTCTCATTTCCAAGGTAAGTTATGTGCTGGTCTAATAAGGAGATCTTCGGGGTTTTCTTCTGAGGTCTGGTTTTTATATCAGGATCATGAGAGAGCATACTTTGACTCAGCTGATTGACTCAGCTGATTGGGCTCTCGGAAAGGTAAGTACAAAACTTTCATTCCCTCAAGAGCTGTTTCTTTTGGGTTATCAAGTGTAACGGCCATACTCTCATAGTGTTGTTCATAATATCTTAAACAGCAAGGTGGGTCAAAACCAAAGGGACCCCTTGAAGCTCTCCGTCCCAAGTTACAGGTAAATGAGCTGTTATTTTCTTATTTTCTGGTGATTGCTTTTAGTTTTAAGATTTAGTCCTTCTTTTGCAGCCAACACAGCAACCGACGCGTTACAGGAAGTCTCCATGTGCTCCATCCGAGGGTTGTGAAGGTAAACTTCTTCATCTTATTATCTCCATATGAAAGCAATCTGCAGACTTTATTAATCCTTCATTTCGCTCTGATATTATTACAGATGGAGGAGCTGCTCAGGCCGAATGAGGTTCAGGCAATAAAGCATAGAGAGATTACGTATTACAAATCTTGTGTAAGAAACTCTGTTATGCTCAGAAACTCTGTGATTCTCTCCTGTCAGAACATCAGACATGACTTTTATTAAATCCTAACCTGATCTCATTGTGGAAAATCCAGAAATTATACTTTAGCCTCTCATTCTTAAACTTCTGGCTATACTTTATCCTTGGTAAGTACTATTACTCTTGTCAATTGCCACTAATTATTTCTACTTTAATGATATTCATTAATATGTATGCATGTGTGTGTGTCTACCACTAGTCGCATTTATTAAGGATGAACATGTTATTCTTGGATCGAAAGACTGTCCAGTATATCTAGATATATCTAGATAAGATGTTGTGGTTAAATTATTTTTTGTATCATGCTTAGATAAAAAGAAAGATGTTTTTTGTTGTTAAGTTTTATGTTTTTAAGGCCATTTAATTCATATATATATATATATATTTATTTATGTGATCATCTAGTGTTATTCATTTTGCATTATTATTCGTTAAACTGATTTTGAATATGTTACAGTTAAACTAAAATAGTAAATAATTACTAGTTTATGTAAAAAAATCTTAAATATATATATTTTTTCCATCACAATAGTGTTTAGTGTTTGTAAAAAAATCTTAAATATATATATTTTTTCCATCACAATAGTGTTAGACAACTCTATCTTATTCAAATCCATATAGAACTCTTAGGTCAGATATTATTACATCAACTTTGTCCGAATAACAAAGTCTAGAACCTTAAGTTCCACGAAAAAAAAGCAAAACCAATACAACACACACATTCGAAGATATTATAGAGTTCATAATTGTAATAGTTATTGGTCAAAATAGTGATACATACTCTGAAAATTCAAACAGATGACATCAAAAAGAAGCGAAAAATGCGGAAGATATTGTAACAGATTGATGTCGGAGAGAGTTTAAGCCGGAGAGATACTTCCAAAACACTATCCCACTAATTGCCAAGATTTCGCCTCCTGTTTCCGACTCTTCTTACATTACTTAGCGATCTCTAAGTCAACTTTCTAATCATGTCAATTACTTAGCGATCTCTAAGTCAACTTTCTAATCATGTCAATTTTGATCTCTATTCAATTTTATATAAAACGTGACGTATTATGCGAAAATTATACTACAGATATATATATATATATTTTGGCGTGAACTACAGATATTATATATGCAATTATGCATATAATCACATAAAACGTTGTGTGTAAGAATATGACGACAATATTCATAAAAAGATCATTGTATAAGAAATAACCATATATGTGGATGTGATTATACGCCGAGGGTGTTTTGTTTACACATCTTCTAATTAAACCTTAGTTAATTAAAAGTAGAACACTTTCATTTGTTAGACAGTGGTACTGGTACACTTTACATGCCCTATTTTTGGACAGTTTTCTTTTAATGTTTTCATTTCTAATTTGAATATTATATTTTCTTGGTCGGCAAAATTAGAATATTAAATAAAGCAGGAAAAAGAGCAAAATGATGGAGAGATTAGCCGAGGTTTCAACTAGATTTAAGCATTTTAATTCATAAGCTCATTAGTTCTATGAAATCTTCTGGATTTAAAATATATATATACACCACATTTGTTGAATAGTATTAACTGTTTAATTATCAAAAAAATAATAATAACAACATTAACTATTTAAATATTTTTCTTGAATATTATTACAAATTACAATATTATAATTAGGGGTGGGTGCGGGACGACTACTAGTTATTTTTGCCCATCTTGTTACTTGGCTTGATTTGACAGGTAATAAATTTTTCCGACTTGATACTTGGCTTGCCGGAAACAAGTATCCGCCAAAACAAGTACTTGTCAAAAATTCTGAGATTTGTGAGTACTTGCAAGTAACGAGTACTTGTTCTATTTTTTATATTTATTTTAATTTATTTGAATATATAACAAATATTTTTGTAGAACGTATATTTTTTTTCGAGGAACCTCGACCTATATACACACAAACTTTGACATATAATTATCGTTAGAAACGAACTTTGACCCCCAACTTAAACCCACACACGAACTTTCATCCCCAGCGTAAACCCACACAAATCTAATGTTAAAATAACCACACATATCATCACATATCATATCTTGAAAACATAAACCCAGATCCGAAGTTGTTGAAGCCTTAATCGGTCAACGGTCAAACAACGACGTGGGTAAAAATGTTTTCAATATACGATCTGTGTGGGTTTATGTTTTCAAGATTTGATCTGTGTGGATTTAGGCTGAGGGTCAGAGTTCGTGTGTAATGATAGTTATATGCTAAAGTTCGTGTGTATATATGTCAAGGACCCTTTTTCCGGAGAACGAGTATCTTTTCGTAGGTAACAAATATATTTTATAAATAACAAATATATACTAACTAAGGTACGATATAATATTTTTATTGATAAAAAATATCTTTTTAAAAGTAACAAATATTTTTATACAAATAATAGAAAACGAGTAACGGATACGACACGGGTAACGAGACTAATAGCGGATAAAAATTGTACTTGTTGCAATTAATGACGAAAGTCCATTTGTTACTTAAATAAGCTTGGTTTCAACGGAACGAATACTTATGGGACGAATACTTATTTTACGAAGTGAATATGATTCAAGCTTAACGATTCGGGTGATACCTGTGCCCGCCCTTAATTATAATACATGCAATGCAAAGGCAAAGTCTATACAATCCTAGCTGGACACAACCATGGTCATAACCATGGTCATACTCTCAATCGTATTTCATAATTGAAGAACCAATAGAATAAACTCATATAATTCAAAATTTGACCCAAAAAATTCATGATTTAATGTGGAGTAACAGACAAATTATAAACCTCATAAGAGTATCGGTGATCATCTTGATCTTATCTTATAAAGTCAGCGATCATGATTATGAGAAATAGAACAATAATAATACTATATAAGTTTCTACCAATAATTTAATCCTTATCTATATATGTTTCTTACAATCTACAGAATGTGGTTTTGTCAAGATAATATTTCTATGGGTGACCAAAATTCAAAACTACTACGTAAAAAATATCTCTATAATTCGTTACATACTCCATCAATTTTACATAAACGAACAAATCCAAAACAAAAATGCTTTAAAAGTCAATGAGTAGACCGACCAGCTCATAATGCATTATGCACTGACCAAAAAGATCACGCGCTTGTAGAATTTTTACGTAAAACAATGTCGTTTTGCGCTGAAGCCGAGTTTTGTTGACTGACACGTCATTCTTTGACTTCTGAATCTCCTCTATAAATACTACACTTTAAATACCATTCTTTGACTTCTGAATCTCCTCTATAAATACTACACTTTAAATACTAACTCTACTCACTAAAACTTAAAACACACACTTCATCTTCTCTAAAACCCTAAAAGGTAGAAAATAAAAATGGGTTTAATCAAATCGTTATGCTTATTCATTACGTTCCTTACTTCTCTAGTCATCTCAGCCCATGGCCAAGCCGCTGCAAGACCAGGTTCTGGAACAAGGATAGGGTTTTACTCAACAACATGTCCAAACGTTGAAACCATTGTCCGAAACGCCGTGAATGCTGGCTTCAGTTCTGACCCAAGGATCGCACCTGGAATACTGAGAATGCATTTCCACGACTGTTTTGTCCGTGGTTGTGACGCTTCGATCCTTATAACGGGAGCTAATACAGAGAGAACAGCGGGACCAAACGTTAATCTACGTGGGTATGATGTCATAGACAACGCCAAAACTCAGCTCGAAGCAGCTTGTCCAGGAGTTGTCTCGCTCGAAGCAGCTTGTCCAGGAGTTGTCTCTTGTGCTGATATATTAGCCTTAGCCGCTCGTGATACCGTCGTCCTCGTAAGTCTAACTTAAAAGTTATATACATACTCAGCTGCGTTTTCTTCATTTCTTCGTTCCTACGTCGCCTAGGACATCACAATTTCAGAGACATATTTTGCATCTAATTTTTAAAGATTATAGTTATTTAAAGTCATTTTCAACATAAACTTTCTACCAAAAACATTTTTAACATAAATTTTCAAAATTTATAAACATATAAGTTTCTAAGGACATCAAAATTTTAAAAATATTTTCATCAAATTCTCGTAAACAGTTTTATATTATTTTTTATAACGCTTTAATAAAAGATATTAAGAAAAAAAAAATTTTGCATAGAACATCCAAAAATGTTGGACCGGCCAACCTAAACGCAAATATATGATGCTTGAATTTTTTTTTTTTTTTCGCAAATATATGATGCTTGAATTTTTTTTTTTTTTTTTTGATAAAATTGTAAATATCGTTTAATATGAAGGTTTTAGTTACATAAAGGAAACTATAGACAATACAATCCCTGTCCAAAAAAAGATAAAAAACAAGGATGTGTAATTAAAGACTCAAGATAAGTCTAAGGAGTTATACCCATAGCTGCATCAAATTTTTGAAATGACGACGATTTATACCCATAGCTGCATCAAATTTTTGAAATGACGACGATCGCTATTTGCGGTTATAACATTACGAATCTCCTTATGAACCATCTTATATACCGACAACGGCGGTATTTGCATGTGGTTGTGAAGAAGATTATTTCTTTGCTTCCAAGTGGCGTATACCACAGCTTGACTTATGATTTTCCTCAAAGTCGTGGGAGCCGATCGTGTAGTAGTCTTAAGCCAGCTGAGATGCATGAATTTTACTATTCTATATTTTATAAGTAAATAACGTGCATGGGTTATATGATTTTCATGCAGACAAGAGGAACAAGCTGGCAAGTACCTACAGGACGTAGAGATGGTCGAGTTTCATTAGCTTCGAACACTAATAATCTTCCTGGTCCTCGTGACTCTGTTGCTGTTCAACAACAGAAATTTTCAGCTTTCGGACTCAATACTCGTGATCTTGTTGTCCTCGTTGGTTAGTACTTCACATTTAACACTTTCAAGAACTATAAATTACCATTAATATACCCTAAAATAATAATGAATCTGCATATTATATAACAGGAGGACACACGATTGGAACAGCAGGATGTGGAACATTTAGGAACAGGCTATTCAATAGCACTGGACAATCGGATCCAAACATCGACCCAACATTTTTAGCGCAGCTTCAAACACAATGTCCCCAAAACGGCGACGCTTCAGTACGTGTGGATCTTGACGCAGGAAGTGGAACAACTTGGGACACTTCTTACTACAATAACCTAAGCCGTGGCCGTGGAGTTCTCCAATCTGATCAAGATCTTTGGACTAGTCCAGCTACTAGACCTATAGTGCAACAATTGATGGCTCCTAGAAGCACTTTCAATGCTGACTTTGCCAGATCAATGGTCAGGATGAGTAATATTGGTGTTCTTACAGGAGCTAATGGGGAAATTCGAAGAGTTTGCTCTGCGGTTAATTAAATTATTAACCTATTTTAAAACAGTTGTGATAAGTTTGGTCATGACGCTATGTATTTTTGTGTTTGAGTGTGTTTTTAATTTCAACAATAAATAAACCAATAGGAAAAGACATAAGAAAAGAACCCAAATTTGAGTGTGTTTTTAATTTCAACAATAAATAAACCAATAGGAAAAGACATAAGAAAAGAACCCAAAAGTGGGTTGATGAAAATTGTATCTATATGTATGATTTCTTTTGGTTACGTTTTTATTAATAAAATGTTAAAATGTTATGTTATCACAAAAATATTATACTATATTGGCTTCTTTAAATTTATAACTATTTTAAAACATATCTTAATTTCATAAGAAAAAGAGTACTGGATACACATTTGAAGATCATATTCAATATTTTTGTATAATAATTAATTTTTTAAAACTTAGGCTGGATCTAAACTATAGAGTAAAATTAGAAAAATATTTGATAACGTTTAAATTATGAACCTAAACCAGAATAATATATCCAACCTAATTATCATAACTATTTTTAAATGAAGAAAACTTGTAAATGACATAACCAAATTAATATATACTCGTAAAAGTATACATTAATTAGCTCATGGATAATTGTTGGGGTAACAATAGAATTCATGGCTAATTCATGATTATATGAAAAAAAAACTTTAATATATATAACGGTCCAAATTAACATATATACCCAATGATAAATGTAAGGAAAGGTCAAAGGAATATGGTTCATATGTATGTTTAAAATAATTATGGATTATAAATATTTTATCCTTCTAAATAATGAATTTAAAAACTGGCCAGACTCTTCTTATTCGTAAGTATCAAGAACGGCCGGCCAAAGAGACTTGTCTCCTATAATTTCACAAAACATGCCAGTCAACTAAAAATATTTTTATATTTTAATGTGATTTTTTCATGTAATAGTAAGTGGAGATTAATCAAGATAATGCCATGAACAAAAAAAGTTGGACAATATTACAGAGAATACAGTTTCCGTCTCCAAATCTTATCAAGAATGTCATTTCGAAATTTTGTGAAAAACAATGCTACAGATGTCTCTAAAACCAACGTGTTATTGTCTGCGGAAAAAAATCCAGCGTGATCATGAATTTACATATATTATGATATAACTATCCACAATGATCAAAACGGAACGTTTTAATCAGATGAAATCGTAAATATCTGTAATCTCAAGGATACGCTGTTTCGGAGATGTTTGTGAGAATTTTTAAAGACGTCTAAGAAAGTGACAATTTCATAAAGAGTTGTCTATAAAATGGCAGAATAAACAAGATTCCCAAAAAGTTTTTCCAAGATAACTAACTAATAAAAAGTTCTTACATAATTGTTAATAATATTTTCTCACGCGTATAATATTTTCTCACGCGTCTTGTCAGTATTTTGATTCGAAGATAAAACTCGGAAACATTCTTGAGAAATAGACAACATGTCCGTGTAAAAGGTCTATTATTTCAACGATTCCATTTTCAGTTTACATCCTTTTCAAAATTGTTAACTCCAATAATTTTTATAACTCCAATTAGAGTTAAATTGACTATCAAATTGCTTGTCTCCATCACCAGGCTGTGCACTACAATAACCATATTGTTTATGTCATTTGATCCTTAGTATTTTAAACATTATGGAAACTTAGTACCGTAAGTTTTTGTGATTATATGACAAAGTCTAATATAGTAATATTCAATGATTGTAAAATGATTTTTGCTAATGGAAGGCAGTGGTCGTGCCCTCGTACAAATAAAAACGCGTGGAAATAACACTACGATTCGAAAGATAATCACAAGACGTACTGTCCATATAAAATGGCCGACAATCCGTATTTTTCCCCCATTTTTATCATGAATAGTTTTGAAGAATTCATGTATATTTAATCACAACAAAAACAAGAAAAAATACACGAAAAACATATATATCATAATATTCTAATATTATTTTAAATACACTTTAGATAAACCATATTTAAAGAGATAATTTGAAATCTTGATGTCATATAATTTAGTCCCGTGACATTATTTATTTGGAAGATTTGATCAACTAGTTCCAGTATATATATACACAAAATTTCTAGGTTCTCTTTAAATTTTCTTTGTCAATAACTTTTAGTAATTATTTTACTGAGAAGACGTGAAGGTAGGTGGTATTATTCCATAAGACAAACATTCGCTAACAAACACAAGTATTTTAATATGGTTGTCTGACCGGTCAATATATTACTCAGTTTTTAATTATGCGTTTATGTGTTAATTAAACCATATTGACTATTAATCCAATGATTATAATTAATTCCCTAGAACTTTCAAAATAAATAGATAAGTGAAGTCAAAAATTGTCATGATTTGCGACTAAAAAATTTGTCACGCAATCGTTATAATTTGTGACTATTTCTATTGTCTCAATTTCATCACTCTTTGTGACAAACATATAGTTTCAAAAAAAATAGAACCGGTGACCTCCGGCAGCACGTGCACGTCCGGTGGCGATGGACCATCAGTGGCCTCGGTGGTGGGTCCCAATGACATTTACAAGCACCTAACCGCTACACCACATTAACATTTTAATAATTTTTTCATGTAATATCAATATAACTTCTTATGTTATTCCGACTAATTTTCCACCAAAAATTTTGACTAAATAAAAATTAACATTTTAATAATTTTTTCATGTAATATCAATATAACTTCTTATGTTATTCCGACTAATTTTCCACCAAAAATTTTGACTAAATAAAAACCAACTTAAATTTCCGCAAAATTCCAACAAAATTTTTTGAACAAATTATAAACACTCTTAATTTCACCCAAATTCTAGTCAAAATTTTTACCAAATTTACTTAGTAACTAATGTATAGTCAAAATAAAGTCAGAAATAGTGACAACTGAATACGTGACAAATTTGTAACAAATTGGTGACAATAAATCTGGTCACAAAATTGTTAGAGTTTGTTATATATACAAATTTCATCACTATTTTGTCAGAGATTGCTACAAATTGTGTTACGCATATTTTTCGTCACAATTTTGTGACAAAATAGTTATAAATTTGTGACAGAAAAAAATCGTCACTTTTTGTATATAACTCATTTTTTACTAGTGATTTTGTTCTTATAAATTCATGAAATCTTTTTATTATTAATATTCACAATAACAAAATTCATCACAATAACTCATTTTTTACTAGTGATTTTGTTCTTATAAATTCATGAAATCTTTTTATTATTAATATTTTGAAAGATGGTAATTTCTATTCACCGTTTCAATTCCTTGTATGTTTTTATTTTATTTTAATTTACGCGGTATTTCGATAATAAAATAAGCTAAGGTAAATAACATTCATATTAAAAATTTGTGAGAATAGTTGATTGACCAAATCTATAATTATGAAAACCTTTATCTTGCTCCCCCATTTAATTTTGCTTTGACATAGTATATATGTATAATCTTGAGGTCGAATTCAGGTAAAAAAGAAATACTCTTCTTAAATTTACAAAACCAACATATATGTTTATAAATTCAACTATAAAACTAAAAACTCACCAATTGAGCAAGTTGTAATTTAACGGCCACACACGTTTTTTCGTCATCACAATTTAATATTTCGTCATCAGAAAAATTACACTCAAACATGCCAGCTGCGACTATATAATATAATGTTATATATAACTTGTTACTCGTGAATTACTTTATTTTATGGAAGTGATTAGCCAACTAAATCCTTCATTATCCATATGTCTCTTTCTTTTGTAACTTTCCTCATGCACAATGGTTCAAACATTCCATGGGCCATGGCGGTGAATTTTTTACAATTTTAATTTATATTACTTTGCCATTATAAATCATTAATTATTCATTAACATAGTAGGCGAATTAATCATTTTTCAAAAAGTCAAGTTTGACCTTTTCATTTTTATTATCTGTAATTACAAAATGTTCTGACCAAAACTTTATAAACTATATAATCGCCAAGAATTTGATTGATCTTGTCTACCAAGCAATATTTGACCTTAACAAAACAAAATCACTATATATAATTTAGACATTAATTTTTCATAAAAAATAACTCACAATTTCTGTTTCTTGGTAATTTTTCTGTGTATTTTTTCCAACATTTTTGTTTACTAATATAAACCAATTAATCAACTATTTTGCAATTTGACAAAACTTTTATTCTCTTAACAAAATTCTACTTCAAACAAAGTTAACTTCACCCACAAGGAAAACAAAACCCTGAAAATATGCATACTACATACATATATGTTCAGTGAACCGACTCATCTACACCATTATGTAAATTACTTATTATTCATGATTGATTAAATCAGCTTATGATAATAATAAAAAACTTCGATAAATGTCGGCGACGTGTGTCGAAGTTGCTCCTCACCATCTTCTTATTCCTACAACTTTTTTTGCCTATATATACAAACCCTTGAACACCAAACTCAAAGCACACAAACACATATCAACTTTTATAAAACCTCAAACATTTTCTAAGTTACTAAACAAAAAACAAAATGGGTCGTGGTCTATTCATTTTAGTAACGTTCTTAGTTCTGGTTGCAACTGTAACTTCACAAGGGAACCGTGGCTCAAACCGCCGTG
The DNA here is from genome assembly GCA_036630335.1 of Physaria fendleri. Lineage (NCBI taxonomy): Eukaryota > Viridiplantae > Streptophyta > Magnoliopsida > Brassicales > Brassicaceae > Physaria > Physaria fendleri. Next base: position 23,800,040 of record CM071721.1, on the reverse strand, counting down.
GTGGTGGTGGTGGTGGTCGAAGACCACGAGTTGGGTTTTATGGGAATAGATGCCGAAACGTTGAGTCTATAGTAAGAACAGTGGTTCAATCTCATTTCCAGTCTAACCCAGCTAATGCACCGGGCATATTGCGTATGCATTTTCATGATTGCTTTGTCCATGGCTGTGATGGCTCTATTCTCCTAGCTGGTAAAAAGTTAACTTCACCCACAAGGAAAACAAAACCCTGAAAATATGCATACTACATACATATATGTTCAGTGAACCGACTCATCTACACCATTATGTAAATTACTTATTATTCATGATTGATTAAATCAGCTTATGATAATAATAAAAAACTTCGATAAATGTCGGCGACGTGTGTCGAAGTTGCTCCTCACCATCTTCTTATTCCTACAACTTTTTTTGCCTATATATACAAACCCTTGAACACCAAACTCAAAGCACACAAACACATATCAACTTTTATAAAACCTCAAACATTTTCTAAGTTACTAAACAAAAAACAAAATGGGTCGTGGTCTATTCATTTTAGTAACGTTCTTAGTTCTGGTTGCAACTGTAACTTCACAAGGGAACCGTGGCTCAAACCGCCGTGGTGGTGGTGGTGGTGGTCGAAGACCACGAGTTGGGTTTTATGGGAATAGATGCCGAAACGTTGAGTCTATAGTAAGAACAGTGGTTCAATCTCATTTCCAGTCTAACCCAGCTAATGCACCGGGCATATTGCGTATGCATTTTCATGATTGCTTTGTCCATGGCTGTGATGGCTCTATTCTCCTAGCTGGTAATACTTCTGAAAGAACCGCTATTCCAAACCGTTCATTACGAGGGTTCGAAGCTATTGAAGAGGCTAAGGCTCGGCTTGAGGTTGATTGTCCTGGAACTGTTTCTTGTTCTGATATTCTCACTCTTGCTGCTAAAGAAGCCGTCGTTTGGGTAAATATACATATTAAGTTTTGGGTTTGATTATTTTGAATTATAGTGTGTAAATGTAATGTTTTGGTGATGCAGACCGGTGGACAAGGCTGGGCCGTTCCATTAGGACGTCTTGACGGTAGAATCTCACAAGCCTCAGATGTTAACTTGCCTGGACCATTTGACTCAGTCGCTAAGCAGAAGCAAGATTTTGCTGCTAAAACTCTCAACACTTTAGACCTCGTTACTCTTGTTGGTACAGAAGCAAGATTTTGCTGCTAAAACTCTCAACACTTTAGACCTCGTTACTCTTGTTGGTACGTTCTAATACAATTTATTTTTATATAATATTTCATTAAGAATGTATTTTCACTACATATTTGAACTGAATCTTAAAAGAAAAGAATTTTTTTTTTAAAAAAAATATTTGGTCGGTTGCATTAAATTAAAGTTCTGTTTTTAATTATAATATAATGATTGCAAATTTTGGTTTAATAACTAACCAGGTGGACATACAATTGGAACTGCTGGTTGTGGTTTGGTAAGAGGCAGATTCTTTAACTTCAATGGTACTGGACAACCTGACCCATCAATCGACCCAAGTTTTGTTCCGCTAGTTCAGGCTCGATGCCCACAAAACGGTGACGCAACGACCAGAGTCAGCTTAGACAATGGAAGCGAAGGCAGTTTTGACACATCAGCTTAGACAATGGAAGCGAAGGCAGTTTTGACACATCGTTCCTAAGGAACGTGAGGTCAAGTCGTGTGGTTCTTCAATCTGATCTAGTCCTATGGAGGGACACTGAGACCCGACAAATAATAGAACGGTTATTAGGCTTACGCAGACCATCTTTGAGGTTTGGATTCGAATTTGGTAGGTCGATGACCAAGATGAGTCTAATAGAGGTGAAGACTGATCCAGCTGATGGGGAGATTCGTAGGGTTTGCTCTGCGGTTAATTAAGATTTACAAAATACAAAATTTGTGGTCTGTTTTTCATATATGATTTGGTGCGATTAATAATCATTTATTTTTATAATATGTTTACTATGTAACATTTTGTGGTTATTTTTTTTCAAATTTTCAAGTGTAATATTTTACTTGTATCAAAAATATAATCTAATATAATAATGTCATTTGTTTCTTCATTATGTGCACCCAAGATATTTAAGGAAGAGAGTATATATGACTATGGTCTATCATGAGTTTGAAGATGTATGTGTCTAGATCTGATCTATTTTCTCATGAACTTAAAAAACGTTAAAAAGATCTTGATTTTTATATTTTAGCTCTTGAGAAGTGAAAACTTTTCTTAATTATGTTCTAACTCTTTGATTTCTTCCTGTGATATTATCTATAGATTTGGGCTTCTAATGGGCTTGTTCGGCTAAATAGTTATTTAGCTTGTTAACACATCAAATCCATGGCATATGGACTGGAGTATGTGATGAGGCCTGCAAAATAAGATTAAGAGGTTACACCGTTACAGCCAAGTATTATTTGTTGGGATCGTCGCAGCGGAATTACTTTACACTTGAGTGAACCCGCAGCTAAAATTAAGATAACA
>CM071721.1:23674183-23684597 GCA_036630335.1 Physaria fendleri | reverse complement strand
TTTTTTTTGTATCTTTCGCTTTTGAAATTATTATTAGATGTGGATATTCTTCGCATTACACTCTAGAGAATGGTTTATCTATAAGGTAGTTACAACTACTTTACCCGACTCGTTGGGCTTGACTCGTATCTATTTTGTAAAGACAAGTAATCGTTCGTTGGGCTTGACTCGTATCTATTTTGTAAAGACAAGTAATCGTCCGGTTTAAGCCAATTAATAAATCGTTTTCGTTATTATTTGTAAGACAAGTAATAAGTACAAGTCGAATAAATAATTTCGCTACTTGTCCCATTACTCATTCTGTACCCTTTACTCGTTATTTGTTTTCTATTGCTCGTATAAAAATACTTGTTACTTATATAAAAAATACTTTTTACCTATACAATATTACCTCGTACTTCAATATATACTTGCTATTTATAAAATATATTCGCTACCCATGGAAAAAATACTTACTATTCGCAAAAAATGCATATTTTTCTTCAACATACTTGTTATTCGTTACTAGTTTTCTATTACCAGTTCCGTTACCCGTTATTCGTTACATGTCATCTACAAAGTACTTGTTATATATTTAAATAAATTAAAATAATTCTAACAAAAAGAACGGTACATGCAAGTACTCGCAAACCTCAGAATTTTTGGCAAGTACTTGTTTTGGCGGGAATTTTTGGCAAGTACTTGTTTTGACGGGTACTTGTTTCTTCGTTACACGTTATCTACAAATTACTTGTTATATATTTAAATAAATTAAAATAATTCTAACAAATAGAAAGGTACTTGCAAGTACTCGCAAGCCTCAGAATTTTTGGCAAGTACTTGTTTTGGCGGGAATTTTTGGCAAGTACTTGTTTTGGCGAGTACTTGTTTCCGACAAGCCAAATCTCAAGTCGGAAAGTTTTCTTACCCGTCAAGAGAAGCCAAATAACAAGTCGGACAAAAATAGCAAGTACCCGTCCTGCGCCCAATTCTATACATCTATAAATCGCAACAAATATCAGTTAGACCTAATTAAATTTGGGTTAGTCAGATTTAAGTTACATTGACTGGGTTTTTGAAACAATTTGAATTAAGGAGATAATAACGAATGAATTGACTAATGTTCCTTAGATCAGTGAGTTTTCATTAGCTAAAATGAAGAAAGGATTATTCTTTTCTAAACTTTTTGGAAATTGCCATGGCTAGATATACTTGTTCCTATGTCTCTTCGTTTAAACTTATAATAACTTCTTTACCTTTTGAACGCAAATAAAAATCTTCTTTACCTATGAAACAAGACTATATAATAACTTCTTTACCTTTTGAACGCAAATAAAAATCTTCTTTACCTATGAAACAAGACTAACATCAGAATAACTTTAATGCTTTTCCTCTTCCACTTTGAATCCATTGTTCCTTGTGTATAAAAAAGCAATTTCCAGAAGAAAATTCTTTTAATATATTTGAAAATCCAACATTGTTCCTTGTGTATAAAAAAGCAATTTCCAGAAGAAAATTCTTTTAATATATTTGAAAATCCAAACACAAAATAAGTTTAGGTAAAAGTATATGGTGAATCAGTCCAAGAACAAGTTGAGGATGAAGACCAAGTATGGAGCAGCAGTAGCACCTGTATTCATCTTAGCTGGGGCATATGTTGCTTGGAACTACATAAATCGTGGTTTATGGAGAAAGAAAGATGATACAAATGGCCGAGATAATAAAAGCGGTTTAGAGCAAATTAAAAGAGATGATAATGTTAAAAACATTGGTAAGGAGGGTTCTTCAAGAAGAGAAAAGAAAAGTCTCTCAAGATCTGTTTCAGTGGGAGCAATTAGAGGAGGGAAATTGGCATTACAGAGATTGCTTGATTTGCACTCATATCGTTCTGATACTTCTTCACTTGCCAATGTTGAGACTGAATTTGAAGCTTTGCTTTCCAAGGAACATCCAGAATTTGGCATGCTTCAGGTTTGTTCATTATATTTTTATGTTTTCTCTTTTGGTTTGTTCATATACTCATCTTCTCCATCTTGCAGAGAGACCTTGTGAAGATGGAGATAAGTGGAAAAGAAGCCAAAGGAGTTGAGATATTAAAGAAAGCACTTGAGAAAGCAAGAAAAGAAGAGAGAGGCCATGAGGCTTATGAGATTGAGATGCTACTTGCTGAGATGTTCATCTACTTGGTTTGCTTTTACAAAATTCTATGTTATAAACTGAAAATTTACATGTGCTGAGATGTTCATCTACTTGGTTTGCTTTTACAAAATTCTATGTTATAAACTGAAAATTTACATGTGTTTTTTTTTTACACCATCTAAATAATAGCTTAGTTATTTTTAATAGGGAAACATAGAAGAGGCATCGAGATGTAAGTGTCTTGAGGATGAAGTCATAACAGATGCAAGACGTCCTCTTTACCAGGCAAGTCTGTCATATATTCAATGTATCTTACTTTTTATTGTCTTATTGAGCAATGTTGTTTATCTCTCTCAGACTATAATCCATTACCTTCGAGGTGATCCTATGAAGCAAGTGGAGGAGACATTCAATAGGTTCAGAGATATTCAAATGGGTCTACAATGGCCTGGAAGCTCAGAAGAATGTGAGACTGAACAAATTACATTCGATGAGTTCAAGAAAGTAATGGAATCTCTCAAGCAAGAAATCAAAGATGGAAACAAAAGAAAATCCAAGTTAGCCAAACATAAAACGATGGAGGGTAGATAATTTCATGACATTGTTTTATTATCCAAGATTGAATAAGATCTCATACATAAATAACGATACTCTTTATATTCTTGACCAAAAAAAAGAAAGAAAAAATACTCTTCGTATATATAATACATCAAATTGGACCCCCAAAAAATCTAATGTGTAATAATATTGACTTTGACGGGCTTAGTGGGCCGAATATAATAAAAGTAGGCCCAAAATTATTGTCGCCAGAAGTAATTTTCAAACTGAATTTGATTTTTCATAACCCTAAACCACTTCCACGGCGGGATCAATGGCAAATCTCCGAGGAGTCTTGCTCAACGTATCTTCCTATTGCCAACGTTCCCTCTCACAATCCCATTATGCGGCTTCGGAGCTGCTATGTCGATCTTTGGTTAATCATCCGAAAAATCGAGGTCAAATTCAAAGTAGACTTTTTACGACAACGCTTATGAAATCGGGACCGAAGCAGAGTGGGACAGAGCAAGGAGTGAAGAGAAACATCGCAGATCATAGACGTAGATTGCTCGCTGCTAGATTTGAACTGAGAAGAAAGCTGTACAAAGCGTTTTGTAAAGATCCAGATCTCCCAAGCGAAATGCGAGACAAGAACCGTTACAAACTATCGAAATTGCCGAGAAACAGTGCCTTTGCGCGAATCAGAAACCGTTGTGTGTTCAGTGGTCGATCCCGTTCTGTGTCTGAGCTGTTTCGAGTTTCTAGAATCGTTTTTCGTGGATTAGCATCTAAAGGTGCTTTGATGGGAATCAAGAAATCGTCTTGGTAGACGCCTCATGTTATCAAACTCAAGTATTTTTTTTTTTTCCAAAGTGTTGTTGTTAGATAAAGATGATGAATAGTGCTTCTGTGTCAGTGAAGAAATGGAAGCAAGGAATGGAAGAATTATTGCAGTAAATTCAATTACTCTAGTAGCTGACACCATTATTGCAAAACTTAGTTTGGTTATAACAAGTGCTGCTCTTTGTTTACGATCTCACTCAGGATTACGTTGTTATTCTAGTAGTTCTTTTTTAATAAGTTAAGCAATACCATATTACTGTCAAATCTTATTTGCTATCCCTAGTGATACTCTCTAGTGGTAAATGAGTTATTTTTAGCAATAGGGTGTGATTCAATGAAGTTTGATGCATTGTCAAGTAAAAGGTGAAAACTTGTAAGTGGAAATCCTAAGCCAGTTTCATATTCCCATATTATATGCTTAGGTGACATTTGAGATGTTCAATTGTAAATGTGAGTGTGGACGGTGTCTTAGTTTCCTAAGGCTTTTAGTTTATATTACTGACTACTACAACATAAGACATTCTCTAGATATTACACAAAGCAGTCGCTTTTAAAGAATTGTAGTGACCCTGCAGTTTGGATTCTGAGCAACCATCTTGTTTAAGGTTCTGACATACGGATCCATGTCAGCAGGGCCGTTACAACTGTAACAGGCCCCCAAGCGAAGGCCCCCAAGTGAAATCCGAAAATTTGGACTCTAAACGATCGCTTATGTGGCTTATACCACGGAACGTGTCTGCCTAACCGGAATATAAATAAGTAGGCAATTTTGTGTAGAAGGCTCTCTCACCCACACTTACCAACTACCACAGTGTGCTCGAGATCTCTTTCTTCACCTACCACCCCACTCCAAATTTTCGTCATTCTCTTCATTATTAACTCATATAATAAGTATTAAATATATTGTGTAATCAATATATTATCAATTTTATGACAATGGAAGTGTTTTAATCATCATAATTTTGTTTGTGAGTTGTGAAAATGATCTATCAAGTTGTTTTCAAATAATATATAATATGAAGATAGAATGTTTAATCCAATAACTGAAATGCTTATTAAAATTCAAGATTAGGTTTTAATAACAAATACAGGGCCGATATCTATCATGTGCTAAGTGGGATATGTCACATAGTTCAAAAAATTAAAAGCTTATTACAAAAGAATTTCTAACTTTTTTTTATGTAATTATTGTTTTTTAATTAATGATTTATTATTATTTTTATTTAACATTTAAGGGTCTATTGTTGTTTTACATCTATATTTTTATTAAAAATTTATTTCAATATTACATAAATAAATTAATTTTATAAAAATTATATAAATACTAATATCTATATTTTTCGGATTAGCACAAAATCTTTAATCAGATAGAAACGGTTTGAACACATCTAAAATGTTAAATCACCTAATGCAACTAGATATAAGTGTAGTTATGTTGTGGTTTGATAAATGATAATTCAAGCTAAAATTACTTTCAAAAAGTAATATCAAAACCTAAAATACTATAATAAAAGTATATTAAAACGGTTTAGTAATCGTATTGGTCCAACATAAAATATAATTTAAATACTTCATATTCCAAATATGTCATGACTGTCTAAGAGTATAATAGCCTGCCATGACCTGATTCACATCATCTAGATACCCATCAATATGGACCCACTTGATGCTAAAATCAGTTGATTTGATCTGATTCACATCATCTAGATACCCATCAATATGGACCCACTTGATGCTAAAATCAGTTGATTATAATCATAATTATGAGACCATAACCACTCTCTTTGGAGTTAATTAATCATGGCTGTTTTGTTTTCTAATAAAAAAGTTAATCATATTAATTAGTATGCATGAATTAGTCCTTAGTATATGTACGATATTAGGACACCACACAAGATATAACACCAATAAACATTTTCTGTGAAATGTGAATATGAATATGAATTTTTTAGTAAATTTTATGAGAATTAAAGAGAGTGCTTTAGTGCAATTCTTCGAACATTTCGGATATTAGGGTTGGTTCGGTTTATATAATTTGGAATCAAGTCGGATTTGGTTCGCGAATCCGTATATTCGGGTTTAGTTTGGTATGATTACCTAAAATTAACACCCGTTTATGAACCAAAAAACGATTACACTCTATTCGGTTCGGTTGTATCCATGAAACTCCAAAATAACAATGAATACCTTAAATTCAATAAACATAAATACCCAAAAACTCAAAAATAACCATAAACCAAATTTCAGTAACTTTAAATATCCAAAACGTTAACTAATAACAATAAACATAAATACCCAAAAACTCAAAAATAACCATAAACCAAATTTCAGTAACTTTAAATATCCAAAACGTTAACTAATAATAGAAAAATGAAAAATATCATCAATTTTTTTTTGAAAAAAATACTAAATACAATTTTTTTTTCAATTTTAACTATATATAATATATATTTCTACATATATATACATATACCTTAAAATCTTAAATTTTCGGATACTTCGGATACCCGTTTGATTCTTTGATATTACTCTAATCCAAACCATAACCGCAGACCTAAATTAATCTAAACCAAATGGATATTAAGACGGAACTGTAACCAAACGAGCACTGTTTTAGTTCGGTTCGGGTTTGGTTTTTTGTTTCCAGATAAAATGTCCGGACCTACTACTCATACGTGTACCGTCTTGTTGTCATAAAATATATAAAAACCGTTTGATATTCAAAAAAATGTTAGCATAAAATAATTAAAACATTGGTGGGAACACATGTTGTATAAACATATGTCGTGTAAATTAATGTAACTAAAATTTAACACTAAATTTCGTGGAAATTATGTGACCAATTCATGGAAGTTGGTATATTAGTACAAGACTTGATGGATCAATGTTTAAGAGTTTTGTCTAAAAGCAAGAAACATTCAAACCATATATACTTGTATTCACACGTTAATTAAGCTTGACTTTTGTAATTTAACTTGTTTCTATCAACTTATCAATTAATTAATAATTTAAAAATTTATTATTTTGAAAGTATTTGGTTTGAGAGTGATCTGTTCCAATAGTAGCAAAAAGATCACACAAAATATTTGGTTTGAAAGTGATGATATATAAGAAATAAATGAATTATACATTTTTTACTTTGGTTATTTAAAGTATTGTTGTGATACATTTTTTGTTTATATCACATGTTCTTATTATCTTTGTTTTTGTGGACAGGCAGCCCAATCAGCATCGGAGTAACCTTTCAAAGACAAAACATCCTGAGCTGAATAAAATAAACCCTGTCCAATAGTACCCTTAATATACTGCAGAATTCTAAATACTTCCTTGAGATGAGTTGATCTCGGCTGTGAGGAATACTGACACAGTTTGTGAACAGCAAAAGTGATATCCGGACGAGTTATAGTTAAATACATTAACTTGCCTACAATCCGTCTGTAGTGCTCTTTACTTCCAATTCATCACCATCTTCTTTAGACAATTTCAGGTTAGGAATCATAGGAGTACTAGACACCTTACATCCAAGCATACCAGTAGAAGCCAATAACTCCAAAGCATATTTTCTCTGACATAATGAGATCCCTTCAGTATTCCTAGCAATCTCCAAGCCTAAAAAATACTGTAAAGGCCCCAAATCCCTCAGCTTGAAGCATTGTTGCAGTTCTCTGGTTAAATGAGAGAAGCTTCAAGAGTGGTACTTGCTATGATGATATCATCGACATAAACAAGTACGGCCATAAATTCATCTCCATTCTTTCTTGTTAAGAGAGTATGATCTCCATGGCCCTTATTAAAACGCAATCGAATTAAAACTTTCAGAAAATCTCTTAAACCACTGTCTTGATGCTTGCTTAAGACCATATATACTCTTCTTTAGACGACAAACTGCTCTCTTAGGCAACTTGTCCCCCTTTCTTTGTGCATACCCCTCAGGTAACTTCATAAAGATCTCTTCATCCAAGTCGCCATTAAGAAAAGCATTGGAAATATCCAATTGAGTTAAATGCCATTTCTTAACAGCTGCAACCTTCAATAGCAACTTTATAGTAGACATTTTAGCTACAGGACCTCAGGTAACTTCATAAAGATCTCTTCATCCAAGTCGCCATTAAGAAAAGCATTGGAAATATCCAATTGAGTTAAATGCCATTTCTTAACAGCTGCAACCTTCAATAGCAACTTTATAGTAGACATTTTAGCTACAGGAGAGAATGTCTCTACATAATCAATTCCCTCTGTTTGTGTATAGCCTTTAGCTACAAGCCGCGCTTTATATCTCTCCAGGTTCCCATCTGAAAGAAACTTCAACGTAAATACCCATTTAGAACCTATAGACTTTTTCCCTTCTGGTAAAGAAACTATCTCCCAGGTTTCAGTTTCCTCCATAGCATCTAACTCAGCATCAACAGCTTTACACCATTCTTTATCCTTTTGAGCTTCCTTATAAGACTCTGGAATAGGAATCTGTGTAATACAATTCACAAAAGCAAGATAATCGGGATTAATATGGGAGTAAGACAAAACAGAAGCCATGGGATATTCAGTCTTGGATTCTGTAGAGTAACAATGATAATCCATAAGATGAGCAGGAGGCTTCTTTAATCTTGTGGTTGTAGAAGGAACCCGATTCATTTCAGAAGACAGAACTGGAACCTGTGCAGGATTCTTATCAATTGATCTAGGAAAGAAATCTGCATTCTCTTCTGTGTCCCTGTCTTTCACAAAAGGAAAAATGTCTTCACAAAACTGAACATTCCTGGATATAAAGATGTTATTAGTCTCAAGATCTAACAACTTATATCCCTTAACTCCAGATGGATACCCCAAAAACACACAAGCTCTAGATCTCGGCTGAAACTTATTTCTCTGCTTCAAAGAAGTAGATCCATAACATAAACAACCGAAGCTCTTTAATCTGCTATAATCTGCTTTACTCTTCATCAATATCTCATAAGGAGTCTTGTTATTTAAGACTTTGGTTGGTGTCCTGTTGATTAGGAAGGTTGCTGTCAGAATACAATCCCCCCCAATAAACCAGTGGCACATTAGATTGAAACAGAAGTGCTCTAGCTACATTGAGTAAATGTTGATGTTTCCTTTCCACTACTGAATTTTGTTCAGGTGTCTCAGGACAAGAATGATAAGACATAATCCCCTTTTCAGCAAAGAACTTGGTAAAACTCAACTCATTGGCATTATCTCTTCTAACTCCTTTAACCTTTACTTCAAACTGATTCTCCATTTTAGTTATAAATTCTGGAAAAACAGTAAGAACCTCAGATTTCGTTTTAAGTAGATATACCCATGTAGCTCTAGAGTGATCATCCACAATGGTTAAGAAATACTTGTATCCTTCAATAGTTTCAACAGAGAAAGGTCCCCAAATATCAATATGTAGAAGTTCAAAAACTGCATTACAAATATTGTTTGAAGACACATAAGATAGTTTCTTCTGTTTAGCTAGATGACAAGTATGACAACTAGATGAACCCTTATTCTTCTGCTTATTCATTCCCAAAACATCAGACAAAGCACTCAATCTTCCATAAGAAGCATGACCCAACCTTCTATGCCATATTCATTCCCAAAACATCAGACAAAGCACTCAATCTTCCATAAGAAGCATGACCCAACCTTCTATGCCATACTCCTATATCCACCACTGCATTCACCTCCATAAAGTTTGATACATCCAGAACATATAAATTTCCCATCCGTCTACCTTGACCAACTATCAACTCCCTGATAGGATCCTGAATTTGACATTCATTGTGATCAAAAATAACCTTAGAACCCATATCATTGGACAGAGAACTAACACTTATAAGATTCAATCTAAACTCTGGAATATACAGAACATTCCGCAGAATCAAATCCTTATTCACCTGAATATCTCCAATACCACTAATTCTCACTGCAGACGCAGTAGGCATGTTCACAAAACTCTCAACAGAAGTATTCAAACTTGAAAAATAACTCTGGTCATGGCACACATGATGTGTAGCTCCAGAATCAATAATCCAAGTTTCTGATGATAAAGTATGTCTAGATACTGTCAAAACTTCAACTAAACACAAAGTATGATCTGAGAAAACATTACCCGTGCATTCAGAAGAACTCGCTTGCTGATTATTAGGCTGAAGTTTCGCAGAAAACATAGCAATCATCTGTTGAATCTGATCCTTAGACATATTCCCAATCATTCCATCCACACTACTATTAGATCCTGTAGTCTGTGCAACCTGAGCTCCATTGGATTTACCCTTTTGAGATTTATCAGAATTTGACTTCCCCTTCATAGGATAACCTGGTGGAAACCCATATTTCCTGTAACACTTATCAGCTACATGTCCAATTCTGTTGCAGTAGGAACCAGCTACATGTCCAATTCTGTTGCAGTAGGAACAAATTGGCTTTCCTTTGTTAGGACCTGTAGAAACATAATGAATCTGAGGATCCTCTTCATTCTTAACAGTCTCAACAGTCTTTACAACCTCAACATTCTCTGATTTAGACACTTGAAAAGCACTCGGAACTGCTACAACATTAGAGAATCCCTTCTGGCTATCATCTTGATCCAATATGTTGTAAACTTCAGCTAAGGATGGCAAAGCTTTCTTCATTATGATCTGCCTCCTAACCACAGCATACGAATCATTTAAGCCAGCTAGGAACTTGACTATTCTAGCCTTCTCAACCTTCTGTTGTAACCTCACAGATTTACCACAAGTACATGGCTCATCTGGTTCCTCAGCATTGTCCAAATTCGACCATAATGTTTTCAAAGTTGTAAAATATTCAGCTAGAGACATAGAACCTTGACGCAACTCTTGAATCTCTTGAGTGAGGTTAAAGGTCCTAGGTAGATTACTCATATGAAACCTATCATTTAGATCTGACCAAATAGCAGAAGCAT
>CM071721.1:23523895-23541525 GCA_036630335.1 Physaria fendleri | reverse complement strand
GAAAGTTAGAAGACTGTTCAGTAAATCAAATCCACAGTCAGAAAGAATTTGACCACCTGCAAATGAAGTAGCTGGAAACTTCTTACGCAACAGATTGTATGGTTGTGTAGTAAACTTGACTTTAGCTTTCTGAAACGATGAGAATCCAGGCCATATTGCCTCGTTTGGTGTTCCAAGGACTGCAAAGATCTTTTGAAGTTGGTCAACTTCACTTTTGCCCGGGAATAAAGGCTTTTGAGACAAGAGTTCAGCCATAATGCAACCAACAGACCACATATCAACTGCTGTAGAGTACTCTTTCGCTCCGAGAAGAAGTTCGGGTGGCCTGTACCACTGAGTAATAACCATGTGGGTGTAAGGCTTGATAGGACTCCCATACTGCCGGGCCATACCAAAATCACATATTTTTAAATCCCCACTATTGTTCATTAGAAGATTAGATGGCTTCAAATCCCTATGGATAATCCAATTTGAGTGAAGGTATTCCAAACCTTCCAACAGCTGCAGCATCAAGCACTTAACCTCACTAGTGCTAAATGGTTGCTTCATTCTAGCCATTACGCCTCCCAAGTCATGTTCTAAGTGTTCCATAACCATATAAACATCATTATCGTTTTTTCCACCAACCACAACCTCCTTCACATTCACAATTGAGGGATGATTGCATGACAAAAGTATGTTAATTTCCCTCAAAGATGTCAAAGGGAATCCATACTCTTCTTCGAACCTATCTCCCTTCATCTTGATTTTTTTGAGGGCCACAATCTCCTTCGTAGTCTCATCCCTTGCTCTGTAAACAATTCCATACGTTCCTTCGTTAATCTTGTTTAGCTTCTGAAAGTTATTCACAGACCTGCTCCCAAGCAGCATGCTCATCCCTCCCTGAGCTAAAGAAGCTGGATCTTCATTTTCTATCCTATCATCATCAGAACTACTACATTCACGATCAGAATATTCATCCGAGCTAAGCTTCTCTACACTGTGATGTCTACTGACAGATCCAGATGAATTGCACTGCTGTTCTTCTGACGCCATTGCTTCCCCGCACTCTGGAGTCAAATTGCTCCTGTTCCATCTGCTTGAATTCGAAACATTCTCAGCATGAGATACTAACTCCTTGGGGGAAGTTAAATCCGTCTCCCACCTAGATGTCTTTATAAGAGGTTCCTGTATCACTTGTTGTTCCTCCAAATGATCCTGCATCACCTGTTCTTCCTCCAACTGACCCTCCTCCAAATCTTCAACAGGAAGTTTCCCAGGCAACTGCGCTTCTAAAGGCTGCACTGGCGCCAGATAACCAGGTTCTGGTGACATCACACCATTGACTTGCTCTTTTGAAGAAGTCGTCTCAGTAACAGCGACATCAACAACCTGATTTGATATAACACGAGCAGTCGGAATAGGGAAAGGGGACTTGGGCTTCTCCCTAGCAGGAGCTCTATCCACTTTCTTTTCTACATTCCACAGGATGGGTGAAAATTTCCTCTTTTTCTCAGGGGGTCTCTGAACCTCCTCTTTCTCTTGTAATTCCCCTTTCTCCGAAGCCAACCGTGATCGGTGACGCCCATCATTCCACCTGAGCCCTTGGTCATTAGGCCGTTTGATTTGGGGTCTCTCAACTTCTCTGCCACTTTGTCGTACATATCCATCACGAGAACCATTCCTGCGAAATTCGTAGTCTTTTTTGGCAGCTGCAACAAAAGAACTTCTAGAGACATCAACTCCTCCTGCCGCCATCGTATTAAATTCGTAGTCTTTTTTGGCAGCTGCAACAAAAGAACTTCTAGAGACATCAACTCCTCCTGCCGCCATCGTATTCTTCTCAATAAGAAATTTATCGAATAGAAATCTAAAATGATAAAACACAAAACCCTAGAAACAACCCCCAATCAATGAAACCCGTATCAATTTTTATTTTTTATCAACAATCGAACCAGAAATCAAACAATTATCGGAAAAAAGAATCTCGACGAAATCAAAATCGATGGCAAAAGCGAAACCCTAGAAACTCAAGATTACGCGATAGTTTTTGTCCCCTTCCTCTTCCCCGAAAGGTCTTACCGGAAAACGAATCAAAATAACGGAAGACGGTAAGGAGGAGGAGATCCGATCTACGAGCCGATGAGATCGCGAAGCTTCTTCTCTCTAAAATCCTCTCTGAGAATCACAAAGACGCGTTTTCAGTTTTGTCCCTCTCTTTTTACTTTACCTTTTATTTTTATAAGCACATGGCAAGGCGGCTGATAAGATTTATATAATGTTTGCGGGTGTACAGTAATAACGTGATCATACACTTTTCTTAAGAGTCCAGACAAGTTGTTAAAAGTGCAAAAATAGCCCCCTGTATTTATATTCTTATTACAAATAAGGCCCCAACTCTATTTTAGATCAGTTTAGCCCTTAAATTTTTAGTTTTGACATCAAAACCATTATTTTACTGTTGAATCATAGCACATCAAACGCCAAAACGCTGACTTTAACTACCAACTCTTAATATCAGATTCCGAGCAAAAACGATTAGTACTTAATTTGTAATGAGATCGTAAAATGTGAAAAGCTCCCGGATGCTAACCAGAGGAGAAGATGTGTTTAAAGAGACTTTGATCATCAGGACAATGCTTTTTTAACATCTGATGTAACTTCTTGAGGAGGCTTCTCGGCGTGGATGTTTGTAAGAACAGCCTTCTTTGCGTAGTATTCAATCACCTGCGAGGATATGAACAAGATTGTAAATGATACAGCTTTTGCATTTATATAACCCTGGAGATACAAGGTATATGAATCAGTACCGGTTCAGTTTGAGTGTGAAAAGCTGCAAGCCTCGACCTTAGAACTTCAGCGTTATCATCTTTACGTTGGATCAGAGGGTGTGAAAAGCTGCAAGCCTCGACCTTAGAACTTCAGCGTTATCATCTTTACGTTGGATCAGAGGCTCTCCGGTAATCTTCAATAGCAAATAATAAAGAGAATCAGTTGGGTTACCAAATATTTAGTGAAGGGATTTGAGTGATTATATGGAAAGGTCTCTTACATCATCAACTCCAGGAGTTTTGGAAGGTGCAAATTTTGTGTGGTAACTTCTGCCACTCGTTGGATGGATCCATCTACCGGTTATTCTTTCCTCCAAGATTGAGTCATCGATAGCAAAGTTGAGAACTTTGTCGATTGCAGTTCCTCGCCTCTTAAGCATCTCATCGAGCTGCAACCAGAAGACAAAACAACCATTGTCAGAAGTTAATTACAATAGAAACCGAAAGCGTAAAAAGAGAGAACAAGGAAATAGTGAGTATCTTATCACCTTCTCTGCCTGAGTAACAGTCCTGGGAAACCCGTCAAGGATAAACCCTTTCTGACATTTTGGCTTGTTCATGGCTTCATCAATTATACCAACAACCAAATCATCAGAGACTTCTGACATTTTGGCTTGTTCATGGCTTCATCAATTATACCAACAACCAAATCATCAGAGACAAGCTCACCCTAAAAAACATAATCACAGAGAATATCAATCCACAAATCAAACAAAAATTAAAATGCAAAAAGATAAAAGAAACTGACTTTTTCCATAGCTTCTTTTGCCTTCAAACCAAGAGGGGTTTTAGAAGCAACAGCAGCTCTTAACATATCTCCAGTGGATAAATGACACAAGCAATACTCATCTTTCACTACTGGAGATTGTGTACCTTTCCCTGACCCTGGTGGTCCTGTAATTCACAAAAACAATGAATACTAAACACTCAATCCAAATAGTCCAAAAAATATTCCATTTCCAAGTAGCTTGGCCATGCACCAGAACCAAAAAGTCAAATTTTACATCTACAGTCTTACTTCTTAAAGTCAAAACGAAACTAGTTGTGAAGAAAATGTAACACGATTTTAAGGTCACTGATACAATCTCTCAGATCTAAAATTACCGATTAAAAAAGTTTCAAATTTCATTATAAACACTGTATAATTCTCTACAGAAGATAACGAAAATTAGGGATCTAATGTTCCTACAACCAAGTATGTTGCGAATTTAGTCCTATCCGAGAAACAAAAATAAAGGACTGGTTTAGTGAGATAACCTATGAAAATGAGGCGTTTGTCAGGCTTTGGAGCACATTTGAGGCGGCGGAGGAGCTCCGACATGAGATCCACTGTCTGAACATCTTCCAAGTCCGCCGCAGCAACACCGGTCGCCATAACTTATCTAGTTGCGCTGCTGTTTAACTCAAAAGTCTTTGTTTGTCTCGATGTTACACACTTCTCAGGAAAAGGTTTTACAAAGGGTATAGCAGTCACCGGGTCGGGTTTCGTAACTCTGGATCTTTTAATTTGTGTCGTAGATTTTGATGAATTATTATTTTAAAACAAAAATTTGGTTAAAAATATCACATTGTAAAATAATAATATAGCATTGTAATTCCACTCTCATATAGCCACTACCACTATAACTTGAATTTCGGTTTAATCATTACTCCTTAATTTAATTTGTACAATTTTATTAAGGGTCTTTTACACCCAATAGCACAATCACTCCCCTAAATTACAAAAATAGCACAACCAAAAAATCATGTGTAAACAAAAAAACAAAAACATGTGGAAACAAAAAAAAATTGTACTATTGAGTGTAATTTTAAGAGGTTTGTGCTATTGAGTGTAATTTTAAGAGGTTTGTGCTATTGAGTGTAAATTTGATTTTTTTGTTATTAAACTTGATCATAATAAAATGAATTAAAATAAAATAAAAATCATCACACTTTTGATTTGACAAACAATTATCTACCTAATAATTTAATAACGAGCTAAATTGATTTGTATATCATAATTAATCCAAATCTTTATTTTTTTAGTGTTTTGGACAACCAATCCAATGTATATCATTTTGTATATCATAATTAATCCAAATCTTTATTTTTTTAGTGTTTTGGACAACCAATCCAATTATTTCATTTATCTTGTCTGTTGTAATATCATAATCAGTGTCTAGGGAAATATTATAAAAGAATGGTCTGGCGTTTAGTACATAATTTACAAAGTTTTATATCTTCAACAAATTATGAAGTTTAAATTTTAGATCTAGATAGTGAATTGTATTTTAGTAGTTTGTACTAGTGTTACTACCCTATTATTATTAAAGTACAGATTTAAGAGATTAATGATAAAACAATGGCTGGAGGATCATTTGTTCCGACAGGTGTGGCTAAGGAGAAGAGCAGAACAATACCAAGGGAAAGTAACTAGTTATGTCATAGCGTTCTTGATTTTTGTTTATAGGGTTTTTGGTGCTTGAAATGGCAGAGCAAGAACCATAGTTTCTTAAACCCCTTAGTCTGATAAAACAATATATTAATGAAGCTTAAAAATTGGTACTTTATCATCTTTAATAATGTTCTTGATCTTTGTTTATAGGGTCTTATCTTTGTTTATAGGGTCTTTGGTGCTTCTAATGGCAGAACAAGAGCCAGAGTTTCTTAAACCTTAGTCTGATAAAACTATATCTTAATCAAGCTTAAAAATTGGTACTTTATCATCTTTAATAGTGTTTTTGATCATTGTCTATAGGGTCTTTGGTGCTTGTAATGACAGAACAATAACCATAGTTTCTTAAACCCTTAGTCTGATAAAACAATATCTTAAGCAAGCTTCAAAAAAATTGGAACTTTATCATCTTTAATAGTGTTCTTGATTTTTGTTTATAGGGTCTCATGATGATGTAATTTATTCCTCTTCATGGGACCATTCTGTGAGGAGATGGGATGTTGAGACGGGGAAAGATTCCTTGAACTTGGTATGCCTTCTGACTCTCCTTTTCTTTCTCATAAATTCAGACACACACACACCAGAGAACTTGGTATGCCTTCTGACTCTCCTTTTCTTTCTCATAAATTCAGACACACACACACCAGACATGTCTTGGTTGAAAAATTAGTTCTCTTTTGTTGCCGGTTTGTTTCTTTCAAATTGTAGTTCTGTGGAAAAGCTCTCAACGCGGTTGATGTTGGCGGTGAAGTGTTAAGATAGTAAGCTATGTGAGATGAGATGTGAGAAACCAAATTCAAAATAAGAGTCAAATGTACTTAAAAAGAAATCTAACAAGTTCCAAAGAAACTTGTTGTCCACTCCATTTTATAGAAAATTTGCTTTAACCCATCCCTTGCCACATCAGTCCTTTGTAATGATGCTTTTGTCTCTATATTAATCACTGCTTTGTGAAGGCGACACACGTAATCGGGATGATCTTGTCAATAAAACCAGGAGGTTGTTCCAGGTCTCACTCTCTCTCTCGTTTGTGCATCTCACCTATTGAAATCTCAACTATTAAGTTAGATTATCAAGTTAAAAAAAATTTTTAGCACAAGAGTTTCGTTTGTTTTTTATTTCTAACTATATTTGATTTTTTTAATGAAATGGATTAACTATTACGATGCTTTAATTTTTATTTGAATTCTAAAATATTAGTAAAGATAAACGTGAGTTGTTGACTAAAATTAAGAAAATAATATTTTAAATCTATAAAAAAATAAATACAAGTACTTTTTTTAACTTACTTATTAATACTATAATTTGATGTATTTACCTTTTTATGATGTTTAAAAGCTAATCACAAATCACATAGTGTACTACATAAATAAAAGGTTACTTTCGAATGGATACTTCAGTAAAAGTATTTTAGCTACTCATCTATTTTTCAAGTATTTTAGTTACTCAATATATTTTTCATCAATTCTTATGTTATTTTCTATGTGTAAAACAAAAGTTAAACGAAATCAAAACATAAGTAAAAACAAAAACAAATTGAAATCAAAATAAAAGCAAAATGAAGGTAAAAGATAGGTAAAATAAAATCAAAATGAAATCATAACATAAGTAAAACAAAATCAAAACGAAAGTAACACATAGGTAAAACAAAAAAAAAAACGAAAGCAAAACATAAGTAAAATATACGAATTTCACAAGCTGTATAAAATCTAAAAAGTCATATTTCTAATAAGTAAAATATACGAATTTCACAAGCTGTATAAAATCTAAAAAGTCATATTTCTAATACTCAACGTATCATATGATTTACATATAAATTCGACCTTCTATATTTTATTGCATATATCGGGTATTTTTAGATTTTCGGGTTCGAATCAGGTATTTAAATATATAAATTCATGAAAATGTCAATTATGAATTCTATACTTGATTCGAAATAAATTTATGAATTCATCTTATCAAAATCATATATAAATTAACATGAAGAATTCTGTTACCTGAGAACCGAATTTGTGCGCAGTCTTAGAATCAAGCGCCGGAGGAATGAGAACAGCATGACCAGGGCATAACTCATTAACCTTATAAAGAGTAGCATAATCCTCAGTTGAGAACTTTGTCGATTGCAGTGAACAAATTATTTATAAAGAGTAGCATAATCCTCAGTTGAGAACTTTGTCGATTGCAGTGAACAAATTATGAAGTTTAAATTTTAGATCTAGATAGTGAACTTTGTATTTTAGTAGTTTGTACTAGTGTTATTGCGCTATTATTATTAATTACAGTAAAAAATTTAAGAGATTAATGATATGACAATAAAGTTTCGGATAATTGTTTGGTATCTTTAGTTATGACTTATCGATTATATATAAAACATGATCACGTTTTTTCTTTGGCCGGTTATGTAGGTTATGCCTTAAGCATATCTTATTATTGTATGGTTGACTTAAGAGTACTTGATCTAATTGGTCTTCATGTTTGCAAGTAGTTGGTCAGTGACAAGGAGTGATTTATTTTGAGCTAATCCGATTAGTCAAAGTCTTGTAATTACTATAATTGTTTAATTACCTTTTTAGTTAGACTATGCATTCGTTTCAACCCTCATTTTTATTCAACACTCTTAATATTATTAGACATCATCTTCTCTTTCTTCCACTTCATTATTCAACAATCTTTTTTATTTTACTCTTTACAACGGTTTTGTTTAAAAAATTCAACACCCTACCCTACATTTTCTTAAATCAAATATTCCATATTTTTTTAAATACCAACATTTTTATCAAAACAAACTTAAATTTATTAAATCACATAAAATTATTAAAACACACATAAATTAAAACAGACATAAAACACACATTAATTTTTCGAACAACATTTTACTTTTTAAACATTCCGAATTTTGCTCATATATGTTTGACTAAATCAGCTTATAATTCGTGACGTATATTTGAATCGCACAACTCGGATCTAGCACGCACATGATTTACAAATGCAGAAAGCACCTCAGTCGAGAACGGTTGCGGTGTACTGGACACATTTGCCTCAGATTGATCATAATCTGTCCAATTTTTTTTCTGATAATGTTAATCGGTCCAATGTTGAACATATATATCTCGTTCGTTCATCCTCAACTATTATATTATGCAAAATGATACATGATCTCATGATCTTGCAATTTATGTTGTATATTTGAAATACATAATTTTTAATTTTATAAATACCGAAATTTATTTCAAATTTTTTTTTTGTGTCCAAATTAAATGAAACGGGGATATCTATTTGTAGAGTATAAAAAATTCTGAATTTTCATATTAAAATAAACATCAAATTAATTACATTAATATCAATCAAATGAGGTTAAATTACTTGGAAGAAAGTAAATATATCAAAAGACAACACCATCTCTCATCAAAATTTTACACCACTTAAATATTTATGTGGCATTTTCTGTCTCCAATGTTCCCACTTTATTACGATTCAACCGGTTTAATTTATTAAACATGTAACAATCCAGATTAAACAAATTAATTATCCATTGTAGTTATTCAACAACTGAATTTTGTTTTTCAATAGACCATTGTAGATGGTCTTATCCTTTGAAAAGATATATGTTATTTTACACAGCAGAAACATTTTACTGTTTCATTTCCCTAGAATCAAACTTCCATAAACCTAATAATATTATATTTCATACTACAGTGTCACATGTTGGAGTTCAATCTCTTCGCTGTATCGAACCAATCGTTAGGTATAGCCAAATTTTTAATTATATCATCTTGCCTCATTTTCCATTTATTAATATTCGACAATACCACATACTTCCACATAATTTTTTAATACTAAAAATACAGTTTTGTGACTTATGTCTATCAATCTGATTATTATATTCTATCAACTTCGGTATAACACCACATACTAATTTTTATATTATATCTAGTCATACACACACATATATTTATATTTGATTTAATCTATAAACAACACATTTTACATAAGAACATGACTTAATTAATTAATTGAACAAAAACATTGATTTGCTCTCATGTCCTTTCTCCTCTTAATCCTCACGTTTAGCCCACCAGCCATATGAGCTGTTAAAAGAGGAACAAAAACCGGCCGGTTATTAGAAACCGGTATAATCTCAAATCGATTTAAAACCGAACCAACCACGTATTTCATTTGAGTAAAAGCCATTTCCTTCCCTATGCAAACTCTTGGTCCAGCTTGAAAAACCGGAAATTTGAAAGAACTCACACTTTTCAAAACCGGTTTTTTCGTACCGTAATTTTGTTCTTCTTCCTCAAACCACCGGTTCGGTTTAAACTCATCCCAATCTTGACCCCAAACCTTCTCCATCCTTCCCATACCGTAAGGGAAATAAGTAACCCCAAACCTTCTCCATCCTTCCCATACCGTAAGGGAAATAAGTAACTTTGTCTCCCTTTTTGACACGTGTCCCATCTGGTAAAACGTCGTCGTTTGCTGCATGTTTTGAGTCCCAAGCAACCGGTGGATAAAGTCTCATTGCTTCACATAGACAAGCTTTCGTGTAACTCATCTCTTTCAAATCCTCAAAACCTAACCCTAAAGATGATCCTTTGTTTCTCACTTCTTAACTCATCTCTTTCAAATCCTCAAAACCTAACCCTAAAGATGATCCTTTGTTTCTCACTTCTTCTCGCCGCCGATGTTGTATCCCTTCCCGCCATAATAAAGCTAATCACACTATCCCTCACGGCTTCTTCCTCGTGACCGGCGGCGAGAAATCTCGACAAAAGGTCTTGTTTGTCCGACACGTCACCGTTGATATCTAGGCTTTTCTTTTTGGCACGAATGATCTCAGAGACAGACACGTGTACGGTCCTGATCGCTTCTCGTAATCTCCTCTCGCTTCCTAAGTTCAATAACCGCTTTAATTTCCAGACGGCGTAAACCGGCTCCGTGGCACGACGAGCGCTAATCGCAGCAGCAACATCAAAAGCTTTAACAAGATCCGGAACGGGTCGGGTCAAATCCAAACAATCCGGATCCCAACCTAAAGAAACTTTACAAACAACATCAAAAGCAAACCGTTTCAAAACCTCCTGAAAATCAATCGTCCGACCACCGTCCACGGCGGAGGAAAGAACATTAGCAAGTCGATTCTCCACTTCATCACGGAGGATTTCGAATGCAAACTCTCTCAAAGAACGCATTGTAAACTCGTGACTCGCGAGTTTACGTTGTGAGCTCCATAAATCACCATCGGAATTAAAGATTCCTCCGCCGAGTAAATCTCCGAGAAGTTCAGTAAAAGGTTTACCTTTAGGGAAGTTATAGAAATTTGTCTTGAGAATGTGCTCAACGTTTTCTGGATTTGCTGTGATGATAGTACGACGATTGAAGAGAAGATCGACGGTGATGGTTTGAGAAGGAGATAAACGGAGTAAGTCGGTGTACCATTCGAGAAGACGGTGACGGTTTTTGTTGAAGGAGAGGATAGAACCGATTAAAGGATACGACGTCGGATTAGAGGATGATGGTGTGGTTTTGGGTAGGGTTTTGGATAAGAAGGAGAAGATTAGTAGTATTATAAACCCTAAGATTGGGAATAGGATGAGAATTGTTGTGATGAGCAATTGGATCAAGTCCATTTTGGAATGATTGGTCTCTTGTTTTGGTAAGGTGAATGTGTTTTTTGAGTTCTTGATTTGGAAGAGGAAGTAGTATTATTATTAATATATATATAGGGGGAATAAAGACAGAATCAAAGTTGTGGCTCCGTCCAGATCAGTACAGAAGATGACATTATTAAATACACTTTTGTTTTTTTGCTTTTTATTTCTTTTTTTTTATAAGTCAAACATATTCAATGACATAGCTTTTTTTTCATATCTTAAAGAAATAGATTTATCTTATTATTGTCTGAAGCCTAATTTTTCATGAACTAAAATAAGTTATTTTATTAATTATATTTTGGATTTGACCAAATTAAAAATGGTTTTTATCTTATAAAACAAAGTTGTATTTATTTTGAAAATATACATTCATACAAAGTTGTATTTATTTTGAAAATATACATTCATTGCATGTCGACGCAATATGGAAATCAGACTCACACGCACACACATGGATTCTGACAAAGCATGTACCGACACACTGGTGGCCAAATCTCCGGGCCGAAATTTTTATATTGACCTTGAGAAAATATAGACACGGTTCATACACTCAAAATAAGTTAGATGCGATTATTTCTTTTCCCCAAATCGGCAAATTTTGTATTCGTTTTAGTTTTTACTTCCTACCAGCTGTTTATATAAAATTCAGCATAGTTTTTTCTTTCCTACAAAATTTGTTAAAAGATTTGTTGATTTTTAATAATTTTTTTTTTTTTTTTAAAGTTGTTAATAAATTTCAAAGCTATTTAAGAATATGAAATATTGTTCATACATTGCTTAATTATTTAGTCGTTGCAAAAATATATTATAATACCATTATTTTTTATTAATTTATTAAAAATTCATAAAAATATAATTTTATATTTACAGTTAATCTAGTAATTACCATCATTAGTGCTGCAATTATGATTAGCAAATAATTTGTGGACACTCATGACCAGTCTCTCTGCTAACACAAGTAAAAAGATTTTTTTCTGTCTCAAATCTGCAAATTTTGTATTTCTTTTATCCACGGTATCCTATTGGTTTCTACAAATTAAACCAATTTGGTATATAAAAATTTCAAAGAAACACCAAATAAACGAGACAAACCATAATTATGTTAGGCATGTATGCACATATATAGAATTATAATTATGATTAGTAAATAATTTGTGGTCCCTTGGAAGTTAGGCATGTATGCACATATATAGAATTATAATTATGATTAGTAAATAATTTGTGGTCCCTTGGAACTTTATTGATATTTATAAACACAAATCACAAGCCTAAATTCTCGTGGATCTAGTGTGTGTATGTTCCACAAAGCAAAGTCTGGTAATGTGGTGGTTAACCAAATATTTAATGTTTTGATACACAAAAATACAAATTATTGTAAACCAATGGAAATAAACTTATTAAAAATGTAAAATTTTAGGCATGGAGTTTAATGATACGCACATGCTAATTTATCCTTTGTAAATTATTAATTCCTATAGTTGTTATATGTTTTAATTTAAGTGCTCACTGCGATAGTTACAATTATTTAAATTAAAGAAATTAAAATATCTAAAGCATGTTGATTATAAGGTTATTGTTGCATACATTCATTAGCAACATGTAATAATATAATCATAAATCAAAATGGCTTTTGGTGGAATAATGCAGAGAATATCTTAGGATCTCTCACTTAAACACATACTTTAGTACAAAGAATGTTAGTAATTTAGTCCTAAATTAATTTCAACACGTGATGACAAAAGTGATGATCTGTTGGTTTTTTGTCAAATAATGAACTTTTTGATTCTTGAGAGTTTTAGGAGCTTTTTGAAATTTGAATCAATGGGAATAATTTATAATTGAATATTATATCCTTTTTTTTTGTCAAGTAATTGAATATTATATCCAATAAACATAATTTAAGTACTTTTTTGTCAAGAAAATATAATTAAAGTACTATTTTATAAATAGACATGTGACGGATAAGATTAAACACGTTGATGATATATTCTCTTTAGCCGAAATTTGTTTGAAACAATGGGTGATTATTAAAGGTATATATGTAGAAAAACAAATAAAAATACACTTTTTTGTGACTACTAAACTTAAGTGTATCTTTATCAGTTTTTGTCTACACGTGGTTCTCGTGGTTTGGAAATTGAGTTTCAACTTGTTTCATTGACTTCTTTTCAAACTCGTGCTTTTTAATAACACAATCTTTCTTACTTTTTAAATACTCATGAACTTAACTGTTGTTTACCTAATTAATTGCCGGAATAAGTGACTATGGCCTAAGTATTTACCGAGCAAATCTATTTTTTTTAAAAATATTAAAGCTACTGTTGCATTATAATCCAAAATTAAACTCTCATAAATGATATAATTAGATTTTTAAAATCTATTATCTAGTTTGATTAACAAATATATATATATATAATTATAATTATAATAGTTTATATAGGAAAACAGTTTACATATTTAAGTATGTATTAAGACTATTATTATTATTTTTTTATATTAATTATTTCAATTTCGTAGATGTATAAATTTGATTAATTTCGAAATATAAAATCAAGATAATTAAACCGGGGCCTCTAGCTCTGGTGGTAAAAGACCCTCAGCTGAGGTCACGAGTTCGAGTCCCGGCCAGTGCAGATTTAACCGTGGGTTGCAGCGTCCCAGATGACAAGTGCAAGGAGCCCTTAAGTGGAAGCTTAAAAAAATTTTCTGTGCTTGGGCTTATGTCCAGTGGATTAGTCGGTCCAGGTTTAGTGGCCGGAAACTGGATTTACAAAAAAAAAATCAAGATAATTATCTACTAGATCATTTGATAATATTCACGTTGGGACAAAAACGGTAAGAGAATATGGTCCACTAAAACAAAGTACAAAAAGTTCTCAACCATAAATAAAACATTACTCCTTATAACTAGTTGTCACTTATTGTTTACCAACCAAAAAAAAAACTAGTTGTCACTTATTTAGAAAAATGTCCACCAATGTTATCTAATTCTTGATTCTTCTTTTGACTTGACACCCAATTATTTGTCATAATGATATATACAAAAAATAAAAAAATTCTTGATTCTTCTTTTGACTTGACACCCAATTATTTGTCATAATGATATATACAAAAAATAAAAAAATAAATAATTTGCCGTTTTTTTTTTATATACATTTAAAGTGTTTCCTCTTTCATTTTCCGGTCTCGCAAATTATTTTTGTCTTTTTGTCACTTTCTCCGTCCAAAAAAGACTATTGGTTTTGTTGTGTCATATAACTTTTTTGTTTTGTTTAAAAATGTAATTAACCAAATTTTATGATAGTAGAAAACCTAACACTTTTTAATAATAATGAACACAAAAAGGAAAGTTTTTTTTTTATATTTTTTAAATAGAGTAGAAAATTATTTTTGTATTCGTTTTAACCAGTGTATCCTATCGGTTTCTACAAATAATTTGTGGTTTAGACCATAATTGTTCTAGACATTGTATTCTCACTGTGGTTCCAATTATGATTAGTAAATAATTTGTGGTCCCTCAGTACTTTAATAATTATTTTTTGTAATCACAAAACTAAATTCTCGTGGATCTTGTGTGTTTGTTCTACAAGCAAGTCTCCTAGTGTGGTGGTTAACCAATTATTTAATGTTCTATACATATTTTGTTCTACAAGCAAGTCTCCTAGTGTGGTGGTTAACCAATTATTTAATGTTCTATACATATGATACACAAAAAGATTATACTATTAATAGTACTAGATTAATGGATATAAACCCAATTAAAAGTCTTTAATTAGTGTGTTGCACGTAGACAGACCATTGTTCCTTGTAATTTTGTATGCATGGATTTTTGTGATGTGCATAATTAAGTGTACAGTGAAGTAATCATTCATGCATAATTAAGTGTACAGTGCATAAATGATTATTTTAAACAAGTTTCCTATTAACCATTAACTCCAATAATTTTGTTGAATCATTCAATCTCAAATTAAGTGTACAGTGAAGTAATCACTAGGCTATTAACTTTGGACCCAACATAAATTAATTTATCCGTTTGTAAAACTTTTTGTATGGTTATACGCATTAGCGACCCTGATATATATAAAACCGCAATCTAAAACGAAAATATACTATTTTATATGATTTTTTGAATAATAGATTGGTTAACTGTATAAAAAATTCGATTAAAAAAAAAAACGTAAGTGTGATCAATACCAACCCTGGTTATATTCGAAATATTAATAGATAAATATGCTCACAATTAGCAAAAAAAAAAAAAAAGATAAATTTGCTCACTAAATGGTAAATTTATTTAAATTAACTAAAGAAAAAAAAAAAAAAAAGATAAATTTGCTCACTAAATGGTAAATTTATTTAAATTAACTAAACTAAAATATCAAAAGCATGTTGATTATAAGGTTATTGTTGCATTGCATACATTCATAAGCAACATGTCATTAATAATATAATAAAAATCAAATTGGCCTTGGTGGAATAATGCAGAGATTCTTTTAAAAGAATCTCTCACTAGGCACTTAAACACCTAATTTAGTACAAATGATATTAGTAATTTAGTCATTAATTAAGTCCAACACGTGATGACAGAATTGATGATCTGTTGGGTTTTGTCACATAATGAACTTTGATTCTTAAAAAAGAGTTTTAGAAATTTTTAATCAAGGGAATATCGAATAATTTTACAATTAAATAATATTTTACATCCAATAAACATAATAAAAAAACACATGTGTGGGATAAGATTAAACACGTTGATGATATTCTGTAGCCGAAATTGATTATTAATAGAATAATAGTAAGCAGAAAAAACAAATAAAAATACACTTTCTGTGAATACTAAAGTAAAGTGTATATATCTTTATCAGATTATGTGCACACGTGGTTCTCGTGGTTTGAAAATTGTAGTTTCAACTTGTTTCATTGACTTATTTAAAAACTCGTGCTTTTTAATAATACAGTATCTTTCTTCGTTTTTAGATTACAACTATTGTTTACTAGCAGGCCGGCCCAGAGCACAAGCCACGCAAGCGGCTGTTTAGGACTCCCAATTTTTTTAGGGTTTTTGGGACTCTAAATTTATTTTATTTCTAAATATATATAGATTCTAAAAATATTTTTATAAAATAGTCAATAACATATTAGTTATGTTATATACATAGCTAATAATAAACTAATGTTCAATTCTCGATAGTAACAGTTTATATATATTTTTTATATTTAGGGCCCCGTAATTTGTAAGTATTATATATTAAATAAAGATTTGGTAGTAAAAAAGTATATTAAATAAAGATTTGATAGTAAAAAAAATTATAGTCTATTGGTTATGTCATGTAGATTTCTATCAATCAATGAAGGTTCAATTCATGACAATAATTTTTTTTCCTTTATATTTAGGATCCCTATATTTGCTATATCGTTTAGAGCCTCTCGTTCTGTTGGACCGATCCTGTTTACTAGTAGTATGTAATATTTGCTATATCGTTTAGAGCCTCTCGTTCTGTTGGACCGATCCTGTTTACTAGTAGTATGTATTTAACTCATTCAGCTAATTAAGTGAAGATTATGTCTAATATGGAATATCACGTTACGGTCAAATTAGTTGAAAAATGTGATTAACTAGTAAATATATTATTTATTTTTTATTTTTATTTTTATATTAGACCTAAGTGTTGCATTATACTCTAAATAAATTAAACTCACACATATGATATTACTTAAAATTAACTTTTTATCTATTATTAATTTATTTTTCTTTCGATGATTATTATTTTTTTTTTTTCGTAGATGCACGCAATATATTAAAAATATAAAATGAAGATAATTAACAACTAGACAAACTGATATTTTGGTTTCAATGATTAATTTAGGATAACACATTGTGAAAATTATGTGAGATTTGTGTAAGCCATTCACGTTGTGATATATAAAACGGCGCCGTTAAGAGAATATGGTCCACTTAATTAAGTACAAAAAGTTCTCAACCATAATCTATCTACAAAAATTATTTCATTTTTTCTTTTGACTTGACACACAATTGTTTGTCATAATGATAAATACAAAAAACATTTTTCCCATTAAACATATGTTTTAAAACAATACTATTTCAAAAGCAAGGTGATACCATTTTGGGTTCTGTGTCATATGTTTGGTTTGGTTCAAATATCAATAGTTGAAAGTCATATGTCACAAACCGGATTCATATACTAAAGTATCCCAATTTCTGATAACCAAATCTCCATGAGATATATCCAAAGGCTACTATTATCTGAAGATATCTCCTCATAATACCAAAGCTCTAAATACTTTTCATCTAGGTTCCTTAAAATCTTTATAAGAAACTTCAAGAAAAAAAAAACTATGTACCTACCTGTTCACTACATTACCAGAGGATGAAGACTCCAAAATCAAATACAATAAGGTAAATTAGAATCTGCTGCACATTAGATTGTATATATAGTTAAGCAAGTCTGCAGTTTTGCTGCAACAACTTAATAATCCACAGGAGAAAAATGAAAAATGAGGCTTTGAGTAAGCCATGAAAATCACAAGCACAGACATAAATCAGCTACTTGCAAAAATCAAAAGGCTGGGTCGATGCTTAAAACCTCTTAGCTTCTGGTTCCATAGCTCAACTGCACAACATTGTACAAACGAATCAATGAGCAGAAGATAAAGTAATCTAGCTAAGTTCTTTGAGAGGCTGTGGAGGCACTAAACACTAATCAATGAAGATTT
>CM071721.1:23450419-23461896 GCA_036630335.1 Physaria fendleri | reverse complement strand
TCTCGAGGGGCTTCGTCTATATCAAGTTCCTGTTGGAAACAAGTTTGAACTTAGGTGAAGATTAGTTTTCAATTAGAACTCGAATGTTTATGTTTTCATGCTTTTTTTACCTTTTTTTTGGCATTGATTTATTTTAAAAGTAGATTGTAACTAGTTTGTAATCTACAACTTTCTTATTTTCAATAAGATATTTACCTTCTACCAAAAAAAAAATATCGACATTCTAATCACTTATAACTTTTAATTCACTTGTAACTTTAATCTATTTTATAGAAAATCTCCCTGTTAATGTTGGAGATTCTAAACATAACCTTTTTTTTTGTAAAAAAATATCAGCACTCTTAAATATTTAATCTATTTTATAGAAAATCTCCCTGTTAATGTTGGAGATTCTAAACATAACCTTTTTTTTTGTAAAAAAATATCAGCACTCTTAAATATGATTAACTATTGAGTATTATTCTCTGTAATCTAGGTTTGATATATTACCGTAAATAAATATTAATATCACATGGATATAACCTTGTTTTGCTCCAAAGGTTGAGGCAAGTGTCCATTTCAAAGTTGTAAATAGAGAGACTATTTTAGTTTGATTAGGCTTTACAAAATTTTCGAAGAACAGTATCTATTCGATAATATTTCTGGTCATATTGATGCAACTATTTGTTTATCTTCCAAGGCCAGGGTATGTCTTGGTTTCGTTCACATATTACACTAAATTATCAGGGTTGCTCTCTACTTTAAATTTTCAGGATTACCAGCAGAGACAATCATCGACAGGTACGTGACAGTAGGTGCATACAGTCTTCTGAGATCATGTACTATCGAACCAGAGTGCATCATTGGGCAACACTCAATACTAATGGAAGGTTCACTAGTCGAAACCCGCTCAATCCTGGAAGCAGGTTCAGTTGTACCTCCAGGAAGAAGGATTCCATCAGGTGAATTATGGGGAGGCAATCCAGCAAGATTCATAAGAACCCTAACAAACGAAGAAACCTTAGAGATCCCAAAACTCGCTGTAGCTATCAACCACTTGAGTGGAGATTACTTCTCTGAGTTCTTACCTTACTCAACTGTTTACTTAGAGGTAGAGAAGTTCAAGAAGTCCCTTGGGATCGCCGTTTGAAAACTTATATGAGGTCTCTCTGCATATTGCTACAATAATTAGCTGAAGAACATTAAAACAAGCTCAGCTTTTACTTTTTGGTTCTCAAATGTTTGTCTTCTCGTTTTATTTTTGTGTGTAAAATTCCATTTTAAACTGATTTTGGAGGGATATTGTTTGATAGATAATGTGGACGAGATAGAGAAATGCACTTTAATAATTCAACCCATATTATGACAAAAAATAATAATAATAATAATATAATAATAATAATTCAACCCATAATCTTTTACTCAAGTTTTTTACTTTCACAAGAAGTAATTTTCTAATGGAAGTGTGTGGATTGAAAAAAATAATATATATATATATATTATATATATATGCCATTTGTAAAAAATATCAGCACTCTTAAATATATATAAAAATATTCTAAACAGGATTAACTATTGAGTATTATTCTCTGTAATCTAGGTTTGATATATTACCGGGATTAACTATTGAGTATTATTCTCTGTAATCTAGGTTTGATATATTACCGTAAATAAATATTAAAAAATTATAAGAGGTATAAATAAAATAAAATAGATACTCTTTTCTGAAAAAAAATGAAGATCGAATCTAAGGAGGCAAAGTCCATGTGAAGCCTCGGGACTTGTCCAAAGTTTCTCTGTTCCACATGTGTGTAAAGTCCTACTTGGCGACACGTCAGTTTCCACTGCATGGTGTTTAATTTTTGGTTTATACTTTTATCAGCTCTCGATTGCTTGGAGAAGTCATGGAACGTTAAATTTGTACAATGTACTTATTAAAATATTTACATTACCACTAGCTACTGTCCTGTCCAAATTTTTATAATAAAACCCATTTTTTATGCACTGAATAGAATAAAACTCACATGCAAATTTGTTTCAATAAATCGCTAAGTTTTAAGATCACGATAGTCTTCTAATAGTCCTAATTTTTCCATTATTGAATAAAATTAGCCATATGTGAAATAATGTCACCATTTTTCACCTTTTTTAGGTCGAATTTTAAAATAGAAGCTCATTGGTACTTTTAAGTTTAAAGCCAAAATTATAGGTATTAGTTGTTATTAAAGAAATGTCGTGTTCAACTTCATCATGAACATCTTATGTTTCTAACAACTTGCAATTTAGTCCACCAATCAGTTATTTATAATATTATTAATTTATTTATTAATTTAGTCCACCAATCAGTTATTTATAATATTATTAATTTATTTATTTACGAAAGAGTAAAAAGAGTGTGCTTTAATTTGTAAGAGTCACTGCTACTATTTGTCGTTTCGTTAGAAATAGATTCATGGATGTGACATTTCATTTCTGATCTTATCTTCTTATTTGTTTTTCTTCTATTGGTTATGTCAGATTCGGGCACCAAAGTTGAATTTAATACAAAAGTTAATTTGATCTATTACTTCCAGATAAACTTGTAATCGTGTTCCAAAATCAAATTTTCATTTTCATTTTTTACATTTCAGTCAATTAATTCGTTTTTTACAATGGTAACGTACAGCTATACTTTTATTTTAAAATTATCAATTATACTTGTAAGTAAGATAATGAAAATACATGATTTGACAATGGGCCAACGGTCATTCTCGAGAATTAGAATTGTGTTTTGACAGTTTTTAGCTATATATAGAAAACATAAATTGCGTGACTATATTTGACTGAAAAACAATTAAATGAAATAATAAATTAAGTACATCAATTAAATAATATTGGATTCACGTATAAGTCATGTTAAAAGGTAATAAAACAAAGTAATTTTCATTTCTTTTTAAGGTCTTCAGGTCCACAGTTCCACGTTCGAGCAACTCTCAAGTGGTTCTTTAGAGGTAGATCTTTATAAGCATCTCTTTGGGCATTACAACTTTGTTCCAGTGAACATAGAAACACTCAAAACTCAAAAGAAGAAATATGGGAGAGGTTCAATAAAATCACTAACTCTTATCTCATCTTTACAAATCTCCATGAACAATAATAATTAATAATCTTTATTTTTTGTTGGATTTTAGGAAGAGAAGAAACCAGAAGAAATAGAGGTTAAGAAACAAGAAGAGAAGAAACTGAAAGAAGGAGAAGAAAAGAAAGTGGAGGCTGAGAAAAAAGAAGAAGATTCTGAAAAGAAACCTCAAGAAGGAGAACAGAAAAAAGATTCCAAAGATGATTCTCCTCCGGCGGCGGCTGAGGTTCCACCACCGCCTCCTCCTCCGCCGCAAGAGATTGTCCTTAAGGTTTACATGCACTGTGAAGGTTGTGCTAGAAAAGTCCGCCGTTGCCTCAAAGGCTTCCAAGGTATGTATAAAATACATTTATATATTTTTATATAAATAAAATTTTATATGAACTAAACTAAAATTATTTTTGTTGAACATGGTAATCTAATGATATAATTTAAGAAAAAAAAGATTGAATTAATTTTTGATTTTTGGTTTAATATATGAATTAGGAGTGGAGGATGTGATGACTGATTGTAAAACGGGGAAAGTGGTAGTGAAAGGTGAGAAAGCTGATCCATTACAAGTATTAGCCAGGGTTCAGAGGAAGACCCACCGTCAAGTTGAGCTTATATCACCGATTCCACCGCCGTCTCCACCTCCGGAGAAGAAAGTTGAGGAGGAGAAACCTAAAGTTGAAGAGAAGAAAGTTGAGGTAACATTTTTGTAAAAAGCATATAAGTTGAAGAGAAGAAAGTTGAGGTAACATTTTTGTAAAAAGCATATATTTTGTTTTGTTTCATAAATTGGACAATAAAGAAGAGATTTTAATTTTTGTTATTGCTTTTTGGATATTAAAATGTATATTCATTTGTTCTGTTCAACTTGTTTAGTAATTTAGGATAGGTTAATTAAATTATTAATCAACTAAAACAGGGAATATTTATTTTGATCAGTGACTTCACATGGGTGTGTGTATTGGTAGGATTTAGTATATTTAATTTGGTTGTTAATTTATGATATAAAATATAATTGTTAAGTTGTGGTTTTATTAAAGTTTCCGGCTTAATTTTGATCAGCCTCCGGTGGTGGTGACGGTTGTTCTTAAAGTTCAGATGCACTGCGAAGCTTGCGCCACGGAGATCAGAAAACGGATCATGAGAATGAAAGGTTCGTATAATATTGCCGACGTGTGCTAAAAATTAGTTCTTTTTCTGTCATTATTTTTTAGACTTAAAAAGGAAATTTACTGATAAAAGAAATTTTACTGAAAAAGGTAATCATGAAAATGGAATCAAATTAAAGTTCTTTTGAACGTTAGTTTCTTTTTCTCTATCCAATTTATTATTGGTTAACTATTGAGTATTATTCTCTGTAATCTAGGTTTGATATATTACCGTAAATAAATATTAAAAAAAAAAGCATAAGAGGTATAAATAAAATAAAAATAGATACTCTTTTCTGAAAAAAAATGAAGATCGAATCTAAGGAGGCAAAGTCCATGTGAAGCCTCGGGACTTGTCCAAAGTTTCTCTGTTCCACATGTGTGTAAAGTCCTACTTGGCGACACGTCAGTATCCACTCTGCATGTTGTTTAATTTTTTTAGGTTATAACTTAATTCAGTTCTCTCTTGCTTGGGTAAGTCACTCCAATGCTAAATTTGTAAAATGTACTTATTAAAGTATTTACATTACCACTAGCTACTGTCCTGTCCAAATTTTTAGATTAAAACTCATTTTTTATGCACTGAATAGAATAAAACTCACATGCAAATTTGTTTTCAAGAAATGGCTTAAGTTTTAAGATCACTAGTCTTCTACTGTCCTAATTTTTCCATTATTGAATAAAATTAGCCATATGTGAAATAATGTCACCATTTTTCACCTTTTTTAGGTCGAATTTTAAAATAGAAGCTCATTGGTACTTTTAAGTTTAAAGCCAAAATTATAGGTATTAGTTGTTATTAAAGAAATGTCGTGTTCAACTTCATCATGAACATCTTATGTTTCTAATAGGTATTAGTTGTTATTAAAGAAATGTCGTGTTCAACTTCATCATGAACATCTTATGTTTCTAGCAACATGCAATTTAGTCCACCAATCAGTTATTTATAATATTATTACTTATTTATTTATGAAAAAGTAAAAAGAGTGTGCTTTAAATTGTAAGAGTCACTGCTACTATTTGTCGTTTCGTTAGAAATAGATCATGGATGTGACATTTCATTTCTTATCTTATCTTCTTATTTGTTTTTCTTCTATTGGTTATGTCAGATTCGGGCACCAAAGTAAAAATTAAGACAAAAGTTAATTTGATATATTACTTCCAAATAAATTAACTTGCAATCGTGTTCCAAAATCAAAATTCAATTTTCATTTTTTACATTTCAGTCAATAAATATTGAATTTAGTCAAAACATTTTCTAAATTAATTCAGTTTTTACAATTGGTAACGTACACCCATATTATTTTATTTTAAAATCATCAATTATACTTGTAAGTAAGATAATGAAAATACATGATTCGACAATGGGCCAACGGTCATTCTCGAGAATTAGAATTGTGTTTTGATAGTTTTTAGCTACATATAGAAAACATAAATTGCGTGACTATATTTGACTGATAAACAATTAATTGAAATAATAAATTAAGTACATCAATTAAATAATATTGGATTCACGTATAAGTCATGTTAAAAGGTAATAAAACAAAGTAATTTTCATTTCTTTTTAAGGTCTTCAGGTCCACAGTTCCACGTTCGAGCAACTCTCAAGTGGTTCTTTAGAGGTAGATCTTTATAAGCATCTCTTTGGGCATTACAACTTTGTTCCAGTGAACATAGAAACACTCAAAACTCAAAAGAAGAAATATGGGAGAGGTTCAAAAAAATCACTAACTCTTATATCATCTTTACAAATCTCCATGAACAATAATAATAATATCTTTGTTTTTTGTTGGATTTTAGGAAGAGAAGAAACCAGAAGAAGTAGAGGAGAAGAAACCAAAAGAAGGAGAAGAAAAGAAAGTGGAGGCTGAGAAAAAAGAAGAAGATTCTGAGAAGAAACCTCAAGAAGGAGAACAGAACAAAGATTCCAAAGATGATTCTCCTCCGGCGGAGACTGAGGCTCCACCACCGCCTCCTCCGCGGCAAGAGATTGTCCTTAAGGTTTACATGCACTGTGAAGGTTGTGCTAGAAAAGTTCGCCGTTGCCTTAAAGGCTTCCAAGGTATGTCTAAAATACCATTTTTTTTTGTCATGGGTCTAAAATACATTTATATACTTTTAGATAAATACTAAACAAATAAAATAAACTAAAATTATTTTGTTGAACATATTTCAGGAAAAAATGAATTAATTTTGTTTTTGGTTTAATATATGAATTAGGAGTGGAGGATGTGATGACTGATTGTAAAACGGGGAAAGTAGTTGTGAAAGGTGAGAAAGCTGATCCATTACAAGTATTAGCCAGGGTTCAGAGGAAGACCCACCGTCAAGTTGAGCTCATATCTCCGATTCCACCACCATCTCCGCCGGAGAAGAAAGCTGAGGAGGAGAAACCTAAAGTTGAAGAGAAGAAAGTTGAGGTAACATTTTTGTAAAAAGCATATGAGGAGGAGAAACCTAAAGTTGAAGAGAAGAAAGTTGAGGTAACATTTTTGTAAAAAGCATATATTTTTTTTTGTTTCATAAATTGAACAATAAAGAAGAGATCTTAATTTTTGTTGTTGCTTTTTGGATATTAAAATGTATATTCATTTGTTCTCTTTATATAAAGAAGAGATCTTAATTTTTGTTGTTGCTTTTTGGATATTAAAATGTATATTCATTTGTTCTCTTTATCTTGTTTAGTAATTTTGGATAGGTTAATTAAATTAATATTCAACTAAAAAGGGAATATTTCTTTTGATCAGTGACTTCACATGGGTGTGTGTATTGGTAGGATTTTGTATATTTAATTTGGTTGTTAATTTATGATATAAAATATAATTGTTAAGTTGTGGTTTTATTAAAGTTTCCGGCTAAATTTTGATCAGCCTCCGGTGGTGGTGACGGTGGTTCTTAAGGTTCAGATGCACTGTGAAGCTTGCGCCACGGAGATCAGAAAACGGATCATGAGAATGAAAGGTTCGTATAATATTGCCGACTTGTGCTAAAAATTAGTTCTTTTTCTGTCATTACTTTTTAGACTTTAAAAGGAAATTTACTGATAAAAGAAATTTTACTGAAAAAGGTAATCATTAAAATGGAATCAAATTAAAGTTCTTTTGAACGTTAGTTTCTTTTTCTCTATCCAATTTATTATTGGTAAAAATGGAATCAAATTAAAGTTCTTTTGAACGTTAGTTTCTTTTTCTCTATCCAATTTATTATTGGTAGTTAAACGTTTCAATCTTGCAACAATTATGCACTTCTTTTCAAACTTTATATTAACGTTCGTTAATTGCATAAAATTTGGTCTATACAATTTCAAATTAATTCTTTATTCCTAATTTCCTATTAATTCTTGACACGAAAAATAATCTTGTAGGAGTTGAAACTGCTGAATCCGATTTGAAGGGTTCTCATGTGACGGTGAAAGGAGTGTTTGAACCACAAAAGCTCGTAGGTCACATTTACAAACGGACCGGGAAGCATGCTGTGATCACGAAAATCGACCCACCGCCTCCACCGCCACCCGAAGAGGCTGTGAAAGAAGAAAAGAAAGAAGAAGGAAAAGGTGCGGAAGAATCCAAAGGCGAAAAAGAGAAGGATGAAAAAGCAGCAAAGACAGACGAAGAAAAGAAAGAAGCGGAAATCGGTAAAGGAGAAAGCGATGAGACTAAAAAAGAGGGCGGCGGTGAAAACGGTGGGGAGAAAGAAAAGATTGTGGAGGTGAAGAAGATAGAGAATCCTTATTACTATTACTATTACCAACCACCACAATGTGTGGCTGTTCCGCCTATGGAAATGCTGCCTCAGGCTTATCCGCCTCAGTTATTTAGCGACGAGAATCCAAACTCATGTACCGTAATGTAACAACGGATAAGACAAAACGTTATAGGGTTTAATGAGGAGTCTTTTGAACAGCTTTGATGAAGTGGGTTTATGTCCTTTTGCTATGTTTATGCTAGAGACATTTACCAAAAAAAAATGTTTATGCTAGAGATATATATATATATATTTTAACTGCAGTCTTTGTAGAGTAACAACTATGAAGTTACTTATGGTTATGGCATTTTCTATGGAGACTCTTAACATAGTGTTTCCATAAATTTTAATAATAAAAAATTAAAAATGATGAAAGAGAAATAAAAAAATTAAAAATAATGAAAGAGAAATAAGAAACAGATCTGATTTAGGGATTTTAAGAACGGATTGAGAAACTGGTTTCCACAGCTGTCATATCATTATTAGCTCAGCATTTTTTATAAATATTTGATTTACTTAAATAGATAAACTTTATTAAAATATTAAATTTTTTTTTTCAGAAACCAAATAAAACTTAAATAGATAAACTTTATTAAAATATTAAATTTTTTTTTTCAGAAACCAAATAAAATCTGTGTACGTTGGAGATGTTCTTAGGTGAAACACTATTTTCTTGTCTATATAAAAATGGTTGGTCTATTTACTGTTTGAATAAAGTTAAAAAGCTACCTTATCTTAAACCAAACCCAAACACAGAGATTTTTTGATTTTTTGGTTGTTGAAATAGAATATGAAAATTTAAACAACGTTGTTATCATATTAAGAGACTTGACCAACTTTCATTAAACTAGATTTTGATTGCGACCGAACCGTATATAAAAGTGTTGTGTCCATCACATGTTTTTGATACATTTACCTAAATTTCATAATTCTTTAAAAACTAGTTAAATTGATTCTTTTTCCCATTACCACTAGTTCGTTTCATTTTGTTTTCGACTTTTAATTTTGGTGCCAAGTGTCAATCCATTGATATGTTTTCTATTCGTTGTCATGTCATACCAATTTATACTATTTATTAGTTTGTATCAATATTAGATCTTTTTTACACATTTCTATGCAAGTGTTAGAAATTTTAATTTATGATAATTTATATATTGTAATACATTTTTATAATTTGTTAAATTACTCAACTGTATAAAAACATTGAAAATACTGGATTTGATAGATGCGTGGTAGGTTTCCTATCTCAAAAGACACTAAAAGACAATATAATTAGTTTTCAAGTTTTCTTTTTCCCATTACCACTAGTTCGTTTCATTTTGTTTTCGACTTTTAATTTTGGTGCCAAGTGTCAATCCATTGATATGTTTTCTATTCGTTGTCATGTCATACCAATTTATACTATTTATTAGTTTGTATCAATATTAGATCTTTTTTACACATTTCTATGCAAGTGTTAGAAATTTTAATTTATGATAATTTATATATTGTAATACATTTTTATAATTTGTTAAATTACTCAACTGTATAAAAACATTGAAAATACTGGATTTGATAGATGCGTGGTAGGTTTCCTATCTCAAAAGACACTAAAAGACAATATAATTAGTTTTCAAGTTCTAACTTTATTTCTTACGAAATTGTTTATCCTAAATAAAACACTTAATGTTTCAACAAAAACACCATTATATTAAAATGGTGAGGTATCATTCTCTTCATCAGTTTTTTTGTAACACATCGATCATTTTATCATCTTTAATTGTTAATAATAATTAAGACTTCACTGTTTAATTGCATTGTAATATCTTTATATTGTTCTCTTTAATTGTTAATAATAATTAAGACTTCACTGTTTAATTGCATTGTAATATCTTTATATTGTTCATAGAGGTCGAAACTTACAGTTTCAATAAATGTAATCAGTATAATAGTCCAATTTATTAGGCATGAGCAAAATATATTTATCCAAGAACACATCAGAACTGAATCAGATCTAAATTGATTTTTTTACAAAAATATTTGAATAGGTTCATATCTTCAATTTATTGTGATGATTTTCCACAATATACTAAAGAATAGGTTCATATCTTCAATTTCTTTTTTTTTAACACATTTTAAGTGTTTCTACTTTGGTGATTCGAATCTATAAACTTTTGGTCGGACGGTAAGGCGCGGTACCAACTGGCCCGCACCGTCTCGTCTACCTTCAATTTCATAACCCCATTTACAAAGATTTAGCTATTATATACAAATAAATAACCCAAAAGAGCTGTTGAAATGGTCAACGATGGTTAATGAGGTCAGCTATTGATTACTTCGAGGTGACTCGTGCTAGGCCGAGTCTTACGGCGACGGTTCTGATCACGTCCTGGGCAAAACTCTCAGTTGATAAAGACGGATTTCGGTTGGGGTGAACCGGTTGTTTCTGGACCGGTTGGTTTACCAGAGAAGGAAGTTATTCTGTTTTTGCCAGGTGGCAGTGACACGAAGAGTGTGAATGTGTTGCTTGGACTTCCTACCTCGGCTATGAAAGTGTTTCAAGAGCTTAGGATATATGAATTATATATCAATTATTTATGGTTTATGTATATGTTTGTATTAATTATTATTTGCGAAAATAGTAATGAAGCACTTGTGGTCATGTAATATTGTTCGGCCGTGGAGCAAAAATGTAACTAAGATGATGAAATGTTATGATCAATATGAAGGTTATTAGCTGTGTTACTATTGAACAATGTTCTTAATTTTTTACACCCTAAATGATTGTCTACATTGACTATTCTCTGGGCTGACCCGAATTTACCACAATTTCAAAGTTTGCATCACGGTGGCAGTAGATGAATATTAGATGGTCTGGTGGCCTGACTATTTAGTCTTCAAGGCTCAAGCAAATGTAACATCTATACCACACAAAAAAGAGAGCAAAATAAAACA
Organism: Physaria fendleri; assembly: GCA_036630335.1. Taxonomy (NCBI): domain Eukaryota; kingdom Viridiplantae; phylum Streptophyta; class Magnoliopsida; order Brassicales; family Brassicaceae; genus Physaria; species Physaria fendleri. The sequence goes on along the minus strand of CM071721.1, from coordinate 23,450,982 downwards.
TGTCTTATTCAAACAACTTACTTGTGCAATGGGGTAGTTGAATTTTATTCAACACCCACTTAAGTGCGTGCAATGGTATGTAGTTTTGAAAATAAAGATGACAAGGATTCACAAGAGGTAAGAAGTATCAACACCCGTGAAACTTTTTTTGTGTGATAAATATCATTAATTAACTTTATTTTGATTGGTTCTTGATAAATATCATTAATTAACTTTATTTTGATTGGTTCTTTAGATTCTATGTATTTTTTTTATCTACCCTCATCTTTTAAACTCAATTATTCCATATATAATATAAAAAATCATATTTTAATTTTACACCAAAATTTATCATTTTTGAACTCTATAAATAGAAACTTGTTTCGTTTAATTTGGATAAATAAATAAATAAATCTTTTTAAAATATGGATTCTAATAATAATACTCAAAACATTCGAAAATCTTCTAATTTGGAAAAATATTCCGTGATTAAAATAACATTTTTATTTTAATATATGAGTTTTATGGTTTGTATGTGTAATATTATACTAATTATGTATGTTTTAATTAAAAGTAAGTATATT
>CM071721.1:23432331-23442351 GCA_036630335.1 Physaria fendleri | reverse complement strand
TAACTGATCAAATCATGACTATATAGACTAACGCCTCAATACCAATAAGCCCAATAGCTAGGGAGGCTCGAGAAAGAAGAAGCTATTTCAGTTACGATTCTACCCTTCAATTAATTTACAATGTTACAGGGTGATTTGGTCAAGGAGAATACTACTGTACAGCATCCGGCCACGTTACTAAAATTTGTAGATGGCTAAGCTGAAGTTGATTGCAGTGACACGTGTTATCTATTATTGGCTTATAGTAAGCTGAAGGAGATTCTTTAGTCTTTAGCCAAAGAACCAACTACGCTCTAGTGCGAAAATGTGCATGATTAAGTTTTGTAGTCCTCCAATCATATCTCATCAACTCGAGACCACAACAAGAGTGCATATAAGCTTTTTTTTTTTTTTAACACTAACTTCATTCATTATAAAGCCATGGGTCTATATGACCTTACAAGCCAAATTATGGCCTATCGGTTCCCACAAGTTGGGTTAACCATGGAGGACAAACTACATCAAGAACTGCAAAATACATGGGGCAAAAAGAGACAGACTTAGCTATTAAATCCGCACAGGAGTTACCATGTCTTCCAAAAAAGGTGAAGGTAAAGCCATTGAAGAAGGCTAACACATTAAGATCCAAAAGGAGGGAAGCAATTACAGGGTATGACCACGGCTCAGCAATTGCTTGAACAAGCGATTTGCAATCCGTTTCGAAGATAATATCTCTGTAGTATGACCACGGCTCAGCAATTGCTTGAACAAGCGATTTGCAATCCGTTTCGAAGATAATATCTCTGTATCCCATATTAGCTAAGCAGGTAGCTGACCAAACAAGAGCAACTGCTTCCGTTATCAAAGGGCTGTGGAGTCTTGGATAGCATTTTGCTCCTATCCAAACAACATCTCCCACATCATTTCTCAAAATCCATCCTATTCCACTTGTAGTTTTTTCTTGAGACCAAGAACCATCAATGTTACATTTGAGCCTTCCTGAAGGGGGTGCCATCCATTTAGCTTCATTTGTCCGAGACGAGGGATTGCTCTGTTTCTGCACCTGCGGCTGATTGGATTTCCACGCTGAGGCCTCGTCATAGGCTGTTCTAATCAATTCGGATTTCCACGCTGAGGCCTCGTCATAGGCTGTTCTAATCAATTCTTGTGGCTCCTGCTCAATACCCGAGTACATTAAAGCGTTTCTAGACTTCCAAATCTTCCATAGAGTCCATGGCCAGCTATTGTGATGCTCAAACTGTTGCAGCTTCTGTATGCCTTTGCTGTAAAGGCACCCAGCTATGTTTTCAAAGATAGATGATGCCGGGAAAGGATAGAACAGAGACGCTGAAGGAGAGAGAGCCCAAATAAGTCTGGCGTATGGGCATTCAAACAAGATATGGTTTATGGACTCTTTATCATGGTTACATCTTGGGCAAGCACTTGATTTCGTGAGCCTTTTGCGCTTCAGATTCACCCCATCTGAGAGTGTATTGGTTAAACATCTCCATAAGAAATGCTTTATTTTTGGGATTGTGTCCACTTTCCATATTTCCGAGAATAGAGGATGCATATTGGGGCCTTCCTTTGGCTCTTCATGCTTCACTTTCAGGGTATTTGACCATAACCAGTAAGCGGATTTTACAGAGAAGTTGCCACTCGTATTATGAACCCAGCTGTACTTCATCGGCGCCATGGACTTTGATGGTCTAATACTGGTGATCAAACTGACTTCATTTTCAGGGAAAACCTGCATAAGATGTATTGGTTAAACATCTCCATAAGAAATGCTTTATTTTTGGGATTGTGTCCACTTTCCATATTTCCGAGAATAGAGGATGCATATTGGGGCCTTCCTTTGGCTCTTCATGCTTCACTTTCAGGGTATTTGACCATAACCAGTAAGCGGATTTTACAGAGAAGTTGCCACTCGTATTATGAACCCAGCTGTACTTCATCGGCGCCATGGACTTTGATGGTCTAATACTGGTGATCAAACTGACTTCATTTTCAGGGAAAACCTGCATAAGATTTGCCAAATGCCATTGATCCGAATCTCTTTCTTTGAACTGATGAATAGTTAGCTCTGAAGCAAACCATTCCTCTTTAGGGATAGGAGCTCTCGGGAATTCTTCAAGTATCCATGGGTCCTGCAGCATATTAATATTTTCTCCATTCCCAAGTTCTCTTAACATTCCTTTTTTCATCAGTTCTTTTGATGCAAAGATACTCCTCCAAACATATGAGGGTCTTGACCCTAACTTAGCCAGTAGAGGATTTGTTCTTGGGAAATACCTTGCTTTGAATACTCTGGATACAAGAGCCTCTGGATTGTTTGAGAATCTCCAAATATTTTTACCAAGAAGTGCAAGGTTGAAACCCTCTAGATCTCTGAAGCCCAATCCACCTTGTAGCTTATGGTCGGTTAGACGATCCCATTTTCTCCAGTTTATACCTTTACCTGACTTCCCATTCTTCCACCAAAAATTATTGAGAAGCTGAACTAATCTCCTGAGAAGGGTTTTTGGAAGGATGAAGCAGGACATGGTATAGGTTGGTAGGGCTTGCAAGACTGCCTTTATCAAGATTTCCTTGCCACCTTGTGACAAGAAATTCGATTTCCAAGAACTTATGGTCGTCCGCATTCTTTCCTCTATGAAGCTCAGGATCTGAATTTTAGAGCCGACCATACATTCGGGTAATCCTAGGTAAAGTCCTTTACCTCCTTCAGTATTGATACCCAAGGTTTCTGAGGCTTCTCTTTTAGCTTCGACTGACAGATTTGCTCCGTAAGTTATTGATGATTTTGAGAGATTGATCCTCTGACCTGAGACGTTTTGGTATTGTTGAAGCAGTCTTTGTACAACGTCTAGTTCTTCTTTCTTTGCCTTGCAGAAAAAGAGGCTGTCATCGGCGAAGAGGAGATGCGAAATCGGGGGGGCTTCAGCAGCAACACATACACCCGAGATTTCACAGTTCCTCTCTGGGGGGGGCTTCAGCAGCAACACATACACCCGAGATTTCACAGTTCCTCTCTGCCTCTTTGAAGCTTGCTGCAAGAATTTCTGCACAGATTATAAAAAGGAACGGTGACAAGGGGTCACCTTGTCTTATTCCTCGTGATGGAGCAAACTGGGCTGAAGGCTTCCCATTTATTAACACCCTATACGTAACCGAAGTTAGACAGCCCATAATCCAGCTTATCCAAGTCGCAGAGAATCCAAAATGCCAGAGAGCGCATTCTATGAACGGCCATTCCAGCCTGTCAAAGGCTTTAGTCATGTCCGACTTGATACCAATAAACTCCGTTGACGGTTCACTTTTGGTTCTTAAGGCGTGGAATACTTCTTGTGCAATCAGGATGTTGTCCGATATTAACCTATTCTTCACGAAAGCGGCCTGATGTTCAGAGATGATCGAAGGCAAAACAGACTTCAGTCTAGTTGATAAGACTTTAGATAGAATCTTATATGCAAATCCACACAAGCTTATTGGCCTGTAATGGCTCAAACTTGTAGCTGGTTTCTTCTTAGGTATTAGACTGATAAGCGTCTCATTTAGCCTGCTGTCAAGACTGTGGTCTTGTAAGTAATTCGTGATCATTTGAAACACATCTTGTTTGACCACCTCCCAAAACTGCTTGAAGAAGATACCAAGAAATCCGTCTAAGCCCGGTGCTCTGTCAGGTCCTAGATCAAACGCAGCAGCCTGAACCTCCAACTCTGTAACTGGGCGTGTTAAGGCCTCATTCTGGGCTTGACTTATCTGGTTCCGGGTGTTGGTAAACAAAGGAGACTGATACACCATTTCTTCATTTGTGATCTCTGTTGTGTACAGATGGGAGAAATGCCTGACTGCTACTCTACTTAGATCAGAGTCCGAGAAGTATTGCCTTTGTGATTGTTCATCCACTAAAGAGTGTATTCTATTCCAGCATCTTCTCGCCTTTGTTGAGGCATGAAAGTACCTAGTGTTTTTGTCTCCCGATTGGAGCTAGGACACTCGGCTCATTTGCCTCCAGAATAACTCTTCTTCATTGTAAGCCTCTTGAAGATTCTTCTTAAGCAAATAGTAGTCTTCATAGTTGAAATTTTGCTGATGTGTAAGGTGGTCAATCTGCTCTTTAATTTTGAGGATTTGTTTCTTTGAGTTTGGTTGAGCCACCTTTTTCCACAAGGAGATGTACTTACGACAATGATGGAGTTTATCCATCAAGTCCGTATTATCACTAGATTCCTGTGAGGATTTCCATCCAAATTCCACTGCTTCTTGAAGTCCCGGCTTATTTGCCCTCCATCCAAATTCCACTGCTTCTTGAAGTCCCGGCTTATTTGCCCATCTTCCATCATATCTGAAGAGATGAATTTTCTTCCCATTTTCCCCATTTAGTCCCACAAAGACTGGGCTGTGATCAGAGGCTACTCGGGGCAGGTATATTGTCTGAGCTTCTGGAAAGAGCTGCAGTAAATGATGGTTGGCAATGCATCTGTCTAACTGACAGTGAACCTGATGACCTTTGCGGTTACCAAACCAGGAGAAAGGGTTCCCAATATAGGGAAGATCTAATAAACCACATCCATTCAAGAAGTTATTGAAATCAACATAAGAGGATATTGCTCTGGTCGCACCTCCCCTCTTTTCTTCCTCTGAGCTAATTTCATTGAAGTCCCCGAGTAAGAACCAAGGCTGATCTCTATTTAATCCGATTCTTGTTAGTCTTTCCCAAACCTTAGCTCTCTCTTTCACTACCGGGTCTCCATAGACTCCTGTCAGGAACAGTTGTTGTCCATTGCAGCTAACTAAAGCATCTATATATCTATTATTGGATGAACATATTGAGACCTGGATTTCTTCCTTCCAAAACATTGCTAGTCCTCCACTCTTCCCTTCAGGTTCAACTGTTCTTAAATCAAAAAACCCGCAGTCTTCTACTACCGATTCTATATACATACGTGATTGCTTGGTCTCACTGAGGAATACTACCTCTGGGAGAAACTGACCACATAACTCCCTCAAGTGACATAACTCCCTCAAGTGTCGAACTGCCAGTGTATTCCCCAAACCCTGGCAGTTCCAAGCAAGGACTCTCATATAGAGCTTGGTGGTTTACAGGGTTCCACCTCCCTTGATTGTGCTGGTGAGTCCGCAAAGAGTCTTGATTTTACTGATTCAGAAGCTTTCTTTTCTTTTGAGCCTTTCCTAGCTCTCTTTTTAGCCCTGGCCTCCTCAGAGTTCGATCTTCTTCTTCTCTTTGAAGACTTAATACTCAAACCTTCCATAACTGAAGGGGTATCCAGTGACTTCTTAGAACCTGATCCTGATCTGGGGTTTAGATCAACCCTTTTTCCAGAGCTAAGCACTAAACCTTCTTCTGGGCTTAAAGCTTCCTGTACTGTGATTCCAGAGGGTAAAACTCTGATAACATTTTCCAATCCTGCCACTGGAGGGGAGACAACTTTCCCAGATGATAGCCTTTTTGTTCCAGAGCTGACTTTTTCCTGAGGAAGAGAGACCTCTTTCCCTGAAGATAGAGTGATTGTATTTTTATTCTGATCAGTGGCGACCCAGCTTTGATTCATGCCTGTTTTCTCCTTAACTCTCCATTCCTCTGAAGATGCAATTTGTTTACCTTTAGCTTTGTAGGAAAGTCTCTGATGAGCTGGGAGTTTTTGACTCTGGGATGGGGCCGATCTTTGAAAATCCGGTTCTCTGATTGATATACCCGGTAGTCCTAGCGTTTTACCTCGACCTTTTGCAGCTGCTCCTTTATTATATTGCACATTTGCCTTTCCTTTGCCTGAAACTCTCTCTTCTGTTGGCAAACTTGGGCAGTAGCTTTGGTCGTGTGAGATCATTTTGCATTGGAAGCAATATTTCTTCAGCCTTTCATAGGAAAGGGCTACAGTTACCAGTTCGCCTTTCCCAAGTCTCGCTCGGTGCTTGAAAACTAGGGGTTTATCATAGGGTATCCAGATTCTTGCTTTTACATACTCCCTTGAATCAGGATTTCTAGCATGTAAGATCACTGATTCGACCTTCCCAAGTTTTTCACCAATTCTACGGACTGTTGTATCAGAGACATGGGGGGCAGGAATACCTCTGAATTGGACCCAAAAGGGCACACGATTAAGGAACTCTGCTGGGGCATCCGGGATCCAGGGTTCTCCAGCAACTGTCCAGTCATTAACATACCACGGAGCCTTCTCCATTACTACTTTCATATCAGCTGGGTCTGAGAAGGGGAACTGCACATCTTTTTCTCCTATTACTCTTCCCCTGGTTTTATCTTCCATCTTCCAGATCCTGGGAATAGCTGCGCAAATACCAGATGGTGAAATCACAGTCGTATTTATGATGCGAACTATGATACTCTTTGCCAGCTCAGCAGTGAATTCTTTGTTCTCAGAATCGGGTATATCGATGATTTCATCCTCTGGGAACTCTTCTTCTTCCTGGGGATGTTGGATCGACTCTATTCTCCTTGATCTACTCTGTTTTGCCATTATGTTAGGGTTTGATGAACAGTAAACCCTCGATCGATATGATGGACTAAGAAGATGAGCTTCCAGAGAGTTGCTCAGGTGAAAGATCTGCTCAAAGTCACTTCTCAAAGAGTAGTAACCAAGCGGAATCTTTTAAAAAGGAACAAACTCACACGGAGATGTTAAAATGAATCTGAGACTCGTTCAGGATATTGAGAGAGGGATTTCGAGAGTCAGATTAGAGTGAGAGCTCAGCCTAGAGGAATAGTTCGAAGAGATCCGTTGGATTTTCAGCGGGAATCGCTAACCCTAATATCGCCATTAATATCGCCATTACGGAGAGGTTTTTTTTTTTTTTTTTTTTTTTTTTTTTTTATTTCTTATTACTTGCAAGTACGGGACAAGTAACAAGCCAAGAAAAAAAATTCACTACTTGTCCCGTTATTTGTCCCATACTCGTTACTTGTTACTCGTTATCCATTACCCGTAAAAATTACTTATTACTGCAAAAAAATATTTGCTACTTGCAAAAAATTAGTTTTTACTTGCCAAAAATTACTTATTACTCATAAGTATTGCTTGTTACTCGCAAGATATTACTCGTTATTTATAAGTAATACTCGTTACTCGCAAGTAATATTTGTTATTCGTTAAAAAAAACACTTATTACCCCTTGCCAAAAATTACTTATTACTCATAAGTATTGCTTGTTACTCGCAAGATATTACTCGTTATTTATAAGTAATACTCGTTACTCGCAAGTAATATTTGTTATTCGTTAAAAAAAACACTTATTACCCGTAAATTGTGATACTTGCAAGTAGCAAGTCAAGTATCAAGTCGACCGAAAATAGCAAGTACCCGTCCCGCGCCCAGGCCTACATATACCACACCTCTTAGAGCACCTCCATTGCTAAAAACTTTAATTGGGTTTTTAAAACAAAAATAAATATTATTATAATAAAATTTAAATAATTAATTAAATCATTTTTTTTTGTCAATGAATTAATTAAATCAAATATTTATTAAAATTTGCAAACCAATAATGGAATACCACTTATGAGAACTGATCATTCTCAAAATTGAGAATCGATTCTTATTTCTCATGGAATACCACTTATGAGAACTGATCATTCTCAAAATTGAGAATCGATTCTTATTTCTCTCTCTCTCTTTTTATTTTTTATTATTAAAAGTTTTCTAAGAACCTTTGTTATATATTCCTTTGGAGTTGCTTTTACACATCTTTAGTTTATCGTCCTTACCGTATCTATAGCTTTGTGGGATCATTTCTTAATGGGATCTTTTACTTCGGGATTAGAAGCTTGTTCGCTTCAGTGGATTTATGTACATGTATTCATACAGGAGGTTCACCATTATTCTCAGGTTTCAGTTCCTGTGATCTTGGGTGGGTTGTTTCGGATTTTGAAGATCGAACTTTGTTTCGATTCATCTTTTCGACTAGTAATTAATTTTCACCTTTCTCTAGCTTTCAGTAGGGAAGTCTCTTGCTTAGTTCGTCCTTTTGGTCTTTCTTTGTTGTAACCTTTTAGTTTCTAGGACTGACGGATAATATTATCGTGGTCTATAGTTTAGCTTCCTGGATATTATATCGGTCAGCTTTGTGCTTTCCTTAAAACTCTAGGGCAATGGATTCCCTTAAAACTCTAGTGCAATAGCTTCATGTATCCTCTCGGGCTTTCGTTTGTAAAAACTTGTTATCTTTGTTGGTTTGTTATAAAATTTTTAAGTGCTAAAATAAAAAATATGGAGAGATTTTTTTAAGATTGAGTTGAGGATTAAGAGAAAAGGAACACAGATTTAAGGTATATCATATATGAGAATTCGATCGTTTAGATGTTCTCAATTTTGGGATCTAACTATCACAAAAATCTTACATTTGCGTGTCACTTTATATATGGAGCCCATTTTATTTATTGTCCATAGTTTTCCGTAAAATTTTAGTATAAATATGTGTAGTGTGTTATTGTAATCGACACACATTCACAAACACAAGTAAGAAGAAACAAATGTTTTCTCTCACTTCCTCATTTCTATTTTCATTATACGTTTACGTAAAACCCACATACATAGATATAAAGTTATATTATAACATGTTATCAGCACAATCACTCTGCCGGAATTAATGTGGTTCGAGTGTTCTGTAATTAAGTTATATTAATTCTCCATCAATTATACGATACCTAGAACCACAGACCGCTGATGTCTTTACGACACATTTTGCCGATTGTCACTTTGACGAAAATGTGTTCCCGGTTCTAGGGGGAGAAAATAAAAAAGTAGTGACGGATATCAAATGGTGCGTACCATGATGTCTTTACGACACATTTTGCCGATTGTCACTTTGACGAAAATGTGTTCCCGGTTCTAGGGGGAGAAAATAAAAAAGTAGTGACGGATATCAAATGGTGCGTACCATCACTGTTACATCTTGATTCTCTTACTAAACAATCAGAACTTAAAGTTCAACGGATAGTGCATTTGCAGGATATTGCAAATCAGTTACCTTATGCATTTGTAAATACCAAAACGGTAACCAAATCAATTATACCTGCTGCAAATGCTCCTGCTCGAATTGAGATACCACATGATGGTGGAAGAGCATATGATACACGAGAGTCTAAGACCCGTTTGAAACGTGGTAGACCCGTTGGTTCTAAATTGCAAGACCTTTGATTATGAGATCAAAACTCCCAATATATGTATGGGGACATGCTATATTGCATGCAGAAGCATTTATTCGGATAAGGCCAGGTGTGTATTATAAGTACTCCCCATTACAGTTAGCGTTTGGTCGAGAACCAAATATTTCTCATCTGCGAATTTTCGGTTGTACGGTATATGTGTCTATAGCACCGCCACAACGAACAAAGATAGGACCCCAAAGAAGATTGGGGATATAAACTGGTTGTGATTCTCTTTCAATTATACGGTAACTAGAACCATAGACTGCTGATGTCTTTACGGCACGTTTTGCCGATTATCACTTTGACGAAAAAGTGTTCCCGGTTCTAGGGAAGAAAATAAAAAGGTAGTGATGGATATCAAATGGTGTGTACCATCACTGTTACATCTTTATCCTCCTACTAAACAATCATAACTTAAATTTCAACGGATAATGCATTTTCAAGATATTGCAAATCAGTTACCTGATGCATTTGTAAATACCAAAACGGTAACGAAGTCAATTATACCACCTGCAAATGCTCCTGCTCGAGTTGAGATACCACATGATGGTGGAAGAGCAGATGATACACGGGAGTTAAGACCCGTTTGAAACGTAGATCTAAGAATAATAACCCTAAGAAACAAAAGGAACCTGAAAAGGATAATCCCAAAATTACAGAATGTATTTTGGAAGAAATGAAAAAAATGAGGTTGTTCATAACAATGCTGAAAAATCGTGATTCAGTGGAAAATCACGAGATTTCCATAAATTATGTCCATAATGGAAAGATATGAAATCAAAGTAAATTTGATGGCATTGATAATGTTTTTGCATACATTTTATCAAATGAAGTAAATGACGAAAGCGAGG
>CM071721.1:23398661-23411532 GCA_036630335.1 Physaria fendleri | reverse complement strand
TGAGATTTGTTTTCATGTCAAAACAAAACATTGATTGATCAAAGATATTGGGACATAATTGACTAAATGAGGCTAAAGCCTAAAGCCCTAATCCTAAAAAAACAAATGTTATGTAGTCCAATCAACTAAAACAAGTATTTTGGAATCTGAAACCGTACACGTGTCTTCCGACACTTAACAAGCAACCGCACGTAGCACCACCACTCAAAGAAATTTAGCAAAAGTCCAACAAATGGGACAACCTCGGAGAATACACCAACCAAAAACTAAGCGAAGAAATGAGCCAACACCACCTTCTAAACCAGTGCAATTGATTTTCGATATTAAAACTAATACAAAAAATTTCGGGAAAAACACCACCTTCTAAACCAGTGCAATTGATTTTCGATATTAAAACTAATACAAAAAATTTCGGGAAAATTATAAAAAAATCACCAAACTCTTACAAAAACTCCAATTAAAGCATTGAACTATAGAGTAAGCTATATAAATCTCCAACTTTTCAGTTGACTGCCATTTAAAATATGAATTTTCGTTAATTTTATTAGAAAAGATATGTCGTTAAAAAATCTAACAAAACCGTTAATAGAAGATTAAACAATCCATAACTTTCAAAAATATGCCCATTAAATCATGAGTTATTGTATACCCAATTTAATTCTCCATTTTTTTGAAAATATATCAACTAAAACACGAACTCTCGTGTAATCCGTTTAAATCCCAACTTAAAAAAAATAGATTGTTTAAAGCAGGAACTAAATGATAACTAAAATACATAATTAGAAATTCATTGATTTAAACAAATTATTTCATTTTTAAATTCATTGATTTAAAAAACTTTTGATTCTTGATTCGTGTTTTAATTTTAAAAAGTTAGAGATCTAAACTGAATATATAATAGTTCATGATTTAATCGGTATATTTTTTAAAATTGTGGATTTTGAACATTTTTTACTCTTTCATTAATGGGTTTTGGTAGATATTTTTAACGATATGTCTTTTCTAACAAAATCAATGGAAGTTAGTGTTTTAAATGGTAGTCAACTAAAAGTTTCAGATTTAATATAGTTCATGATTTAGTTGGAGTTTTTGTAAAAGTTGGTGATTTTTTAATGCACAATCTCTTCCTATACTTCTTTTTAACTGATTCTGACTTCTCCCATGCTAGCATGCACTTGCTTGACCGTCTTATCATAATCATCTTCTTCGTCCTCTTCTTCTTCTTCGTCTTCTTCTTCTTCTTCAACTTCATCAGCCTCCTCTTCTTCTTCTTCGTCTTCTTCTTCTTCTTCAACTTCATCAGCCTCCTCTTCTGTATCTTCCTCTTTAGCCTCACCATTTCTTCTCCTCCCCACCCAAATGCTCCAATTGATGGAGAAACAGGAGCAGGAGTTTTCGCTTCTTCCACAATCTTCATGATCTCTTCGACGCTTTGAAGAGAGAATGTTGGGTTTTCTCTCCTGAAATATGCAGCTTGAGCTGTCTCTGTAAGTTCCCCTTGGAAGGTTCTTTAGGAACCATGGATGTTTCTTGATTTCAGCCATGTTAATCCTCTGCAAAAAAAGGAAAAGGAGAAGTTATACAATAATGTTACAAAGGATGGATCAAGATTATTGTGAGAGAGTAATACATTGATTGCGTTGGCGACAAAGATACGAGAGAGGAGGTGTTTGCATTCCTTTGAGATATGGACATAATCTGGGATCTTGTACTGGACTGCCATTATTCTCTGTAACAATGTGTCAAAATGATTAGTTGATTCAACATTTCTTAGGGCATAGAGTGCAAAAAACAAAACACTACTTCTATTGTTTTTCTCCAATTTTTGGGATCCTCTTGGTCTTCAAATGGGTATGATCCAACCAACATGACATAAAGAGTCACAGCACAAGACCAAACATCAGCCATCTGCGGGAGAGAAAAAGACATACGTACAATCAGTTGATGACTTTTTGTTGAAGATGATGTTTCCAGATCTAAACAAATGAGGTCATAAGAATCTCATCTTGAAACAATGAGTTTCTTGCACACTAGCAAGGGATAGCAACCAGATTAGATGATAAAATGGGAAAATATTAAATAACACATATAATCTTAAATAATCAAACAGACAAATCGTTTTCAATCTTGATCAAATCTGCCCAAATCTACTAAGGTCACCGCAGATTTTTTGCCATGAAGGGGCTTTTATCTGTGCTATAACATGCATGGGTCTTAAATGTATCAAAATGTTATGCATGATCAAAGGTTGAAAGACATACATTACTACACAAGAATTTTCAAAATTTATTCTCTATCAAGTGCTAAAGCAAACTTTCTATACCAATACTTGCAAACCAATAAGCTTACCTTGCCATCATATTCCCTCCTAGAAAAAACCTCAGGTGCAATATATGCTGGAGTTCCAACAGTTGATTTGGGCGTAGAGTGCAGCAATGAGGACTACAAAAGAAGAAAAGCAGCTCAAATGAAAGCGACAAGGTTCCTCACAAGTAAAGGGAAAATCAACGAAAAGTCATGCTCCTCAAAAGTAGAAATTAAGAAATCACTAGCACATTCAAGTGTGTGCTGGTGATAAATGCAAACACCTTGGAGTAACCAAAATCACAGATCTTCAAATGTGGAGCATGACTTCCATCCAAGAGGATATTCTACCTTGGAGTAACCAAAATCACAGATCTTCAAATGTGGAGCATGACTTCCATCCAAGAGGATATTCTCGAGCTTCAGATCTCTGTGGCATATTTGCTGTGACGATAAAGATAACAGTGTTAAGCACTGAACTAATAAAGCAAAAGATCCTATATATCTATGAAGTTTTTGTAAGAAACACATTATCTTCCCTTACCATAGCATGGCAATAGCTAACTCCACATATTAGCTGCTGGAAAAAGTATCTTGCCTGAAACAAAATGTGCACAAACAGCTTCAATATCATAATCAGAGAAGCTGCTCGAAGTGATGTACAATACATACTCCTTTTCTTTCCTATGATGCTACACAATAAGAATAGATATCTATGCATGTAAAGAACTCTGAAACTGATTACAAAGTACACCATGACTTCAAATATCTAAATACCAAGAGCTTACCTCATCCTCGCTGAATCTTCCAGCGCTACATATACGCTCGAATAGCTCACCACCAGCAGCATATTCCATGACAATGCCGATATGAGTTGGTGTCAAAACCACCTGGAAATGCAAAAGAGATATATAAACCCACATAAAGCGCTTTGCAGATGCACACATGAAGCTATGTAGAAAAGAGAAGTACCTCCTTGAACCGGATTATATTTGGATGGCGAAGTGATCTGTGATTAACAATCTCTCTTGCCACGTTTTCATCGATCTATATACCATAATACAAAAATCAATCTTTGATCTTACAAGACACAGCACTAAACACACAAACACACACAAAGAGTAAGTATCTATGAAGTTTTTGTAAGAAACACATTATCTTCCCTTACCATAGCATGGCAATAGCTGACTCCAGATATTAGCTGCTGGAAAAAGTATCTTGCCTGAAACAAAATGTGCACAAACAGCTTGAATATCATAATCAGAGAAGCTGCTCCAAGTGATGTACAATACATACTCTTCTTTCCTATGATGCTACACAAAGAACTCTGAAACTGATTACAAAGTACACCATGACTTCAAATATCTAAATGCCAAGAGCTTACTTCATCCTCACTGAATCTTCCAGCGCTACATATACGCTCGAATAGCTCACCACCAGCAGCATATTCCATGACAATGCCGATATGAGTTGGTGTCAAAACCACCTGGAAATGCAAAAGAGATATATAAACCCACATAAAGCGCTTTGCAGATGCACACATGAAGCTATGTAGAAAAGAGAAGTACCTCCTTGAACCGGATTATATTTGGATGGCGAAGTGATCTGTGGTTAGTAATCTCTCTTGCCACGTTCTCATCGATCTATATACCATTATACAAAAATCAATCTTTGATCTTACAAGACACAGCACTAAACACACAAACACACACAAAGAGTAAGACCATGACTTCAAATATCTAAATGTCAAGAGCTTACTTCATCCTCACTGAATCTTCCAGCGCTACATATACGCTCAAATAGCTCACCACCAGCAGCATATTCCATGACAATGCCGATATGTGTTGGTGTCAAAACCACCTTCCATGACAATGCCGATATGTGTTGGTGTCAAAACCACCTGGAAATGCAAAAGAGATATATATAAGCCCACAGAGAGCACTTTGGAGATGCACACATGAAGCTATGTAGAAATTGCAAGTACCTCCTTGAACCGGATTATATTTGGATGGCGAAGTGATCTGTGATTAACAATCTCTCTTGCCACGTTCTCATCGATCTATATACCATAATACAAAAATCAATCTTTGATTTTACAAGACACAGCACTAGACACACACCCACACCCACACCCACAAAGACTGAGAAACCCAGATAAGCAAAATACAGAACTAAAAGGAAGTAATTGAGATGGAACCTTTGGACCACGCTCGATGAACTTCACAGCAACAAGTTCCTTGGAGTTTTTGACTCTCATGAGCCTAGCAACTCCAAAATTCCCAACACCGATGTCTTTAACAAGCTCGTACTTTTCCATAGTTTTTCGCAGCGTAAATCAAACAAAAACCCTAATTTCCACATATTTGGATGGCGAAGTGATCTGTGATTAACAATCTCTCTTGCCACGTTCTCATCGATCTATATACCATAATACAAAAATCAATCTTTGATTTTACAAGACACAGCACTAGACACACACCCACACCCACACCCACAAAGACTGAGAAACCCAGATAAGCAAAATACAGAACTAAAAGGAAGTAATTGAGATGGAACCTTTGGACCACGCTCGATGAACTTCACAGCAACAAGTTCCTTGGAGTTTTTGACTCTCATGAGCCTAGCAACTCCAAAATTCCCAACACCGATGTCTTTAACAAGCTCGTACTTTTCCATAGTTTTTCGCAGCGTAAATCAAACAAAAACCCTAATTTCCACCACTCAACCCAGCCAAAAAAAAAAAATCGAAACAAGACAGACAAATCGCGATGAAAAACCACAGATTCAAAGATGCGATTTAGTGACTTTCATGATTGCTAAACACAGAGTGAGAATGGAATGACAGAGAGAATTGAGAAAGCAAAAAGACAGAAAAAAAAAATTATGCTTTAATCCTATCCGAGAAGAAATTTCGAAGAGAAGATATGATTACGAGTACAATGATATGATGATGATGCAATAGTCTGCTTCGTTCCTTGCTCGCTTCTTCTCTCGAAGTCACGATGGATTTCTTTCTTATATATCTTGTAATTATTTATCGGGAAAAATATGGGACCCACAAATCCTGTTAAATTAAGTCAATAATTTATCAATAGAGATGTCCCCTATATGGGAAGGAGCCTTCTGCTTAATTGATGTTATTTTGCATTTTTACTTTTGCTTGTACTTATGGAGGAATTTTGGGCATTTGATATATCCATCAGGAATCTCATGATTTTGAAAAGGATTCTTCAACCAGGAACGAGGGAGACGAGGAAAAAGTATGTGATAAGGATAGTGATCGTCACCGTGAGGACCGTGAAAGAAAGAGGAGCAGAGATAGGGATAGGGAGAGAAGCAGGGATAGAGATAGGGAGAGAAGCAGAGATAGAGATAGGGAGAAAAGTAAGGATAGGGAAAGAGACCGCCATCATAGAGATCGTCATAGGGACCGTAGCAGAGAACGTAGTCGGAAAAGGGAACGTGAGAGAGATGATTTGGATTATGATGATGATTATCACAGAAGTCGAGACTGTGACAGGTACTTATTAGTGTGTTGCAATTCTATTTCAGTTTTAAGATTGTTTGCTCGTCAGTTGAATTTGAATAGTGTATGATGTTATCCTTTATCGGCAGCAGAAGGTCTCGAGATCGAGACAGAGAGGAGAGGCATAGGCGACGATCACGCTCTCGGTCAAGGAGACGATCACGCTCTCGGTCAAGGAGCCGCTCTGAACGTAGGTCAAGGTCAGAGCATAGGCATAGGTCTGAACATAGATCACGTTCACGCTCGAGGTCAAGATCAAGGTCACGGTCAAAGAGGTACCTGGGTGTTCTCTTTATTTTCATGTTTATAACCAGTTCTTTTCATGGCAAGTTGTAACATTGCAATGTGTTATGATATCAAGTCAAATAAACCCATCGTTGTTTAGTCTTTGACTCTTCATTCTTTTTGAAACGCACAATAAAATATCAAGGTCTTCTGCTTGGAAGAATACTCCCTTAAGCTATATGAGCTGATTTGGTATAAAGAATATCCTCATGAGTCTTTAGGTTTATAGGCAGTTAGTTTACTATATTGTTTGGGAGTCTACTTACGTATGAACAAAAAGATTTAGTATGATCTGGATTGTTGATTGTTTTTGTGTGTTTCTTATCTACTTACGTATGAACAAAAAGATTTAGTATGATCTGGATTGTTGATTGTTTTTGTGTGTTTCTTACGCTTAATCAGACTTTACTTTTTCGAAGTTGCCTCTACTGTATCTGACTGCTTAATTTTTGCTCTTACAGCAAGAGGGTAAGTGGATTTGATATGGCGCCCCCCGCTTCTGCAATGTTAGCTGCTACTGCTGTTACTGCAGCAGGTATATGTTTCATCATCCCACCATCGATATCATATTTCTTAACTGCTTGTTGTTTTTGGTTTTACGTAGTTTGGAAAGATCATAATCAATTACAAGGTGTGACTTTGGTAAGCTGCATTTTTTTCTCGTGAAAAGGGGACTTTAAAGTCTTGCTCTCTTCATAGGATGTTTTTTTTTCTTGTTGCCTGGTGAAGTGGTTTTGGAACTGAGAAAATCTTTTGTTTTCTTTGTTTGGTGTTGTTTGTTTCTTTCGGTCTTTTCTCTTTGTAGTAAGAAGGCTATGTTCGGTTAGTTGCCCCACTGTGCTGACAATGAGCTGACCTCTCTAGCTTTTATTGGTGGAATATGTGCAACGGTTTTCTGCTGACAATGAGCTGACCTCTCTAGCTTTTATTGGTGGAATATGTGCAACGGTTTTCATTGGTATTATTCATCTTCGACTGGCAAATATATGCCTGTTTTCTAGACTTCCAAATTTTGACAACTAGGAACAAATATTACATTACAGTTGTCATATTATTGTTCGTATATTCTGCATCTGGTGGGTTTTGTTGGTGGTAAGGGTTATGGTGAATGTTGTGATTCCGAGGCCTAATCCAGATCATGATCCAACACCAGGAGTTGGAAAGGTTTTATTTCAATTATCAGAAGCAACTTTTTTGAATTCATACAGAAACGAGTACACTAATAAGATCGTACTGATGCAGGTTTTCTTAGAGTATGCGGATGTGGAAGGAGCATCGAAAGCCAGATTGGGAATGAACGGAAGAAAATTTGGAGGAAACCAAGTGGTGGCTGTGTACTACTCAGAAAACAAGTATGCTCAAGGTGACTACGAAGACTGATGTATTGTATCCTCGTCCTCTTTTGAAGCTATATAGTTTGGATCTCTTAGCAACAAGTTCAAATCTGTTTGTTTATTTTTCTTTTAACATGTTATGGTATGGCGCTACTAAACGGAGACGTTTTTTTGGTCTAGAATCAGACTGCATTACTAGGAATGAATCATGAATGTATTATTGTGACTTGTTTATTGTCCTCTGACCAGTTAAACCGCTAAACGACTCGTACTTGTATCCATGTCTTGCGTTTTACGCAGTTGGTATGTCTAATGAAGATAGCGATTGGGTTATTTGGAACTAATGGTAATAAATAGACACAGCAGACAACAAGCACCAGTGGTCTAGTGGTAGAATAGTACCCTGCCACGGTACAGACCCGGGTTCGATTCCAGTGGTCTAGTGGTAGAATAGTACCCTGCCACGGTACAGACCCGGGTTCGATTCCCGGCTGGTGCATACTCTCACTTTTTTGGTATCCTTTTTTATAAATATGTAACCAAGCCAGGTTCATAAGTTTGGCGACCTTATCAAGGGACATATGGTACCTTACATCCAACTTGAAGAGATAACTGGACACGTATATATCCATTCGTGTCTCGGGACTGAAGAAATTACAGGTGACAGCAATGGACACTTGTTATGACATTTTGAAAACATAGCTACGACAAATGCCGAATTTAAGCCAACACAGACCAGCACATATCTCCGACAGAAAAAAAAAAACACAACATCAGTTCTTCAAATCCTCTTTCTCTATCTCCAATGGACTCAGTAACCGCAACCTACACAACCAAACCGAGCCACGACACAAACGAAACAGAGTTTCAGAAGAATCAGAAACGATATCAAGACCTAATCGCCACGTTCCCTCACGTCAAAGGCTGGAGACCAAAAGCTCCACTGATCAACTACGGTGGTCACTGGTTCGTACAGGGTCTCCTAGAAGGTACACTTCACGCACAAGAGTTCTTTCAAGCAAGACCTAGTGATGTCCTCGTTTGTAGCTATCCAAAGACAGGTTCCACTTGGCTCAAAGCTTTAACTTTCACCATCTCAATTTTTTATAAATATGTAACCAAGCCAGGTTCATAAGTTTGGCGACCTTATCAAGGGACATATGGTACCTTACATCCAACTTGAAGAGATAACTGGACACGTATATATCCATTCGTGTCTCGGGACTGAAGAAATTACAGGTGACAGCAATGGACACTTGTTATGACATTTTGAAAACATAGCTACGACAAATGCCGAATTTAAGCCAACACAGACCAGCACATATCTCCGACAGAAAAAAAAAAACACAACATCAGTTCTTCAAATCCTCTTTCTCTATCTCCAATGGACTCAGTAACCGCAACCTACACAACCAAACCGAGCCACGACACAAACGAAACAGAGTTTCAGAAGAATCAGAAACGATATCAAGACCTAATCGCCACGTTCCCTCACGTCAAAGGCTGGAGACCAAAAGCTCCACTGATCAACTACGGTGGTCACTGGTTCGTACAGGGTCTCCTAGAAGGTACACTTCACGCACAAGAGTTCTTTCAAGCAAGACCTAGTGATGTCCTCGTTTGTAGCTATCCAAAGACAGGTTCCACTTGGCTCAAAGCTTTAACTTTCACCATCTCAAATCGATTTCGCTTAGACGATTCCACCAACCCTCTCTTACAACATAACCCTCATGAACTTGTTCCGTTCATTGAGATCGAGGTCGCTCGCTTCCCTCAACAATTCAATGGTCTCACAGATAAAGGGAACAGACTCTTCTCAACTCATATCCCATACAAACTATTACCCGACTCAGTGTCTAAATCTGGTTGTAAGATGGTTTACATCTGGAGAGATCCAAAGGACACTTTTATATCAATGTGGACGTTCTTCCAAAAGCAAAATCCAGAGTTGGGTCCTCTCCCAAAGGACACTTTTATATCAATGTGGACGTTCTTCCAAAAGCAAAATCCAGAGTTGGGTCCTCTCAACAGTCTTGAAGAATCTTTTGATATGTTCTGTCGTGGTCATTCAGGAAACGGTCCATATCTAGATCATGTCTTGGGATATTGGAAAGCTTATCAAGACAATCCAAAATATATCTTGTTCCTTAAGTACGAGACAATGAGAGCTGATCCTTTACCATATGTTAAGAGATTGGCTGAGTTTATGGGATGTGGATTCACAGATGAAGAAGAGAAGAAAGGAGTAGTGGAGAAAGTTGTGAATCTTTGTAGTTTTGAGACGTTGAAGAATCTTGAAGTTAATGAAGGGGAGAAGAATTCAAATTATTGCCCGAGTCGATTTTGAAATCGGGTTGTAAGATGGTTTGCATCTGGAGAGACCCAAAGGACACATTTATATCCATGTGGACGTTCTTCCAAAAGCAAAATCTTGACTACGGCCCTCTCAATAGTCTTGGAGAATCTTTTGATATGTTCTGTGGAGGTCATTCAGGCAACGGTCCATATCTAGATCATGTCTTAGGATATTGGAAAGCTTATCAAGACAATCCAAATCATATTTTGTTCCTTAAGTATGAGACAATGAGATCTGATCCTTTACCATATGTTAAGAGATTAGCTAAGTTTATGGGATGTGGATTCACAGATGAGGAAGAGAAGAAAGGAGTTGTGGAAAAAATTGTGAATCTTTGCAGTTTCGAGACGTTGAAGAATCTTGAAGTCAACGAAGGGGAGAAGAAAAGAGAAGATGTTCCTTGGGTTGCTTATTCGAACAGTGCATATTTTAGGAAAGGACATGTCGGAGATGTAAAGGATTTGTGAAGAGATGATATTATTCAATCTTAGTACATAAACATATATACACAAGGTAGTTTTGAGACGTTGAAGAATCTTGAAGTTAATGAAGGGGAGAAGAAAAGAGAAGATGTTCCTTTGACGGTTTATCCGAACAGTGCTTATTTTAGGAAAGGACGTGTCGGAGATTGGCTTAACTATTTGACTCCCGAGATGGTTTCTCGTATTGATGGGTTGATGGAAAGTAAATTTAAAGGATCCGGTTTACTTGAACATGACCAATTGTCCGGCTAAACTTGTTCTTGGTATTGACCTTGTATGAAGTGTAAGAATAAATCTTCCTTATGTTTTCTAGATAAATAAAAATCGAACTTTGACCGATTCAGAAGGTAATAAAACTAAAATATAAATATAATGATCAAAAGGGTCTAGATCCACCCAATACTAGTCTAGATACATCCAAAAAAACTAGAACGATGTAATTACACACAATGTTTGATATTGTGGTCTGTATTTGAAACAGTATGAGTAATTGATAAATAGGCCTGATCCAGAATTTACGGAGAACACGAGAAAATAGAGCTTTGCCACGTAAGTTCTCCAACATCTCATAAAAATTGTGTACGATTGACTCTTGCAGCACATATAGATCTTGTTGAACTGAAGTCACGTTATCTTTACATTTCTTCATTCCCTTTGGTTTCTTTGGTTTGATAATGTTCGGTAACACCAACAGTACAACCATGATAAGACCAAAGAAGCAGAAAACCACATCTCCTTTAGGAAGGATGCCACCATGTATGTTTAGCTGCCAAACTTCCACACGATCTTCTAGGTTTTCAACTTCATCAAAAATACCATTGACACTGCAAATTTATCTTCCACCTTTCCACCATGTCAAACAAAGTGTGTCTTACATCATTCCACTCTTCTTAACTCATTAATAATTGTTGCCCTCTACTTCATGTCCTTATTTTCTTGTTATGCTTCATCAACGTACATATGCATAGATCTAGAAAAAAACCCTTAGTGTGTGTGGTGTTGTCCCACCAGACAAAATGTGCTTTGTTATTGGTTTTGTGGAAGATCTATGCTCATCGAAAAAATGAGTAGTAGTCCTCCTCATAGTAAATCTAGGAAAGAGTGGTACATTTGAAGTGTCATATATCAATTGTAGATTGCGTCCTTTTCTAGACGTGGTCTGTAGGAAAAACTGAATCATGTTAACTAATTTCTGTGTCTCATCTACTTTATACGTTTTTTTTTTGTTATGTTCTACAATGTACACACGCGTAGATCTAAGACAAATCCGTATTTTCAATCTAGGTCATCCTTGGTCTCACTAATCATGTCTCGGTGGTCGTTTGTGATCCTTTTTGTTTATGAGAAGTGTTGCTCTCTTTTTTTAATCTATGTTTGTTTGCCAGTCCTCTATGCTCGTGTTGGAGATGTCATGGCAGTAGATATTACTCAATTTCTGTATACGGTGGCATGAGCGAGGAAACTATCCTTCTAAATCTTCGATTAGGCCTCATCCAGTAGATTTCTTCAATACCGTGTCGCCATGTTTGAACCATTTGAAATTGCATCAAAGGCTCACGGTTCATCGTTGAAGATTGGTTCTTCCTTACCAAGATACATCATCAATCAGTGAGATTTTTTGGGTTCTTAGCTTAGTCCTTGTGGTTCATGTGGAAGTGTTGTTGTTTGGGAGATCTTGAGCTCATGCTTTTCTACTCTTAGGGTACCGTGTCGCCATGTTTGAACCATTTGAAATTGCATCAAAGGCTCACGGTTCATCGTTGAAGATTGGTTCTTCCTTACCAAGATACATCATCAATCAGTGAGATTTTTTGGGTTCTTAGCTTAGTCCTTGTGGTTCATGTGGAAGTGTTGTTGTTTGGGAGATCTTGAGCTCATGCTTTTCTACTCTTAGGGATCACTTGTTCTTTCCTTTGCAGACTGAAAGAGCTGGAGTTTGTTAGACAAGGAGTCAAATAAGGAAAAACGGATTGACTTGGAATTAGGAGACTATGTTTGACAACCAAGCAGGGGGAGATTACATAGGCAAACCTTGAAGTCTAAGCTGGAGATGGAGTCGTTTTATCGTTTTTGCGTTTTATCGTTTTTGTGTTTTTTTTATGTCTTTGTGAGATTGAGGGGGAGGATTCTGAATGTTAATGTTTCTTTTGTCATTTTCTTTCGTCAGGATTTGAATGAAACAATTGATGTAATATTTTGTGATCTTTTTGTTTAAGCAGTTTGAACTTTATGAGAATATGTCAGCTGTGATAACAAACTAACTGTGTGCTAACAACGTAGTGTTTCAAGTTGCTGGTTGAATTGAAGTTTTGCAGGTCTTGGATTATCAAATCTAATCAAAAAGGGGGAGATTGAAAGAGCCGGAGTTTGTTAGACAAGAAGTCAAACAAGGAAAAACAGATTGATTTGGAATTAGGAGAAAAGGTTGAAGAAGTTAAAGTCTTATGGATAAGGATTGAGAGCTAACAAGATCCGCAAGAATAAAGGAGGCTTGTTACACAAAGGAGACGTCAGAGTTTTTCTATAAAAGGAGAATTAAACTTTAGGTTTAGATGAGCCTTTTAGAGACAAAAAGTGTGAGAGT
>CM071721.1:23383434-23395311 GCA_036630335.1 Physaria fendleri | reverse complement strand
ATTATATGAATGATAAAATTAATAGTCTGGTCGGATTTCCAGTTAGGATTTACCATGAGTTATCAGAAAAAAAAAAAAACAATATCAAAACTAATTCGAATTCAAAATACACTAAAAACTCCACAGTTGGAATCGGATTATGCAGCTATTTTTGGGAATGGGGACTCGTCGCATTGACAAGTTTCTACTTCGATATACTCTTCAAACGAGTGTATTTGAACAAAGCCAAAAAAGGAGGCATGGTCGAGCAGAGTACAGACTTGATGATTAGAGTGATTGATAAAGGGATTCGCAACAAATTATCAGCAATGTAGGAGCAAGGAAAAGCATGGCCGAATGATGGTTTGCAAACTTGGTAACAGGAGAAATTAAAAACGCCACAATGTTGTGCTCTTTTTTTTTTGTTAAGGGTTTTCCACATTAGATTTTCCTTCAGAAAGTTTTAATGAGTCGGTCATGTTTGGTTGGTACACTACATAAATTACTTCTGTAGTTTTCCAAATTATTTTATAATATTTATTAAAACAGGTCATGTTTGGTTGGTACACTACATAAATTACTTCTGTAGTTTTCCAAATTATTTTATAATATTTATTAAAACATTGTCTATTTATTTTTAGTTGAACAAATTTAACCTTCATGAAAAGAAAAAAAAAGACTAAAAACTATATTATCGTCAGTATGTAAATGTCGTGACAAAATTTATTTGAATTTAATGAGATCGACCCCAAATATGAATGCGAAATTGTCGCCGATGATATTTTGATAGGATTTTCCATATCTTAAATTTATTTGATTAGTCCGCACTTATTCGTTATGGAGTAATATTACTCCATACACTGCGGACTGATCAATTATTCAAACTTATGCAACCATGGGCGGACCCAGCTTTAAAATTTTAAGGGTGCAAAAAAGTAATGAACATATGGCATTCACAAGGATCGACCCTAGATCATCTTGAAATAAGGGTTCATCATTAACCACTAAGCTACAATTATCAATACAAATAATAGGTGATTCAAATATCTTAAAGAATTATACGGGTGCAAGTGAACCGTTTCCCAACAACGTAGGTCCGTCAATGTATGCAACCAATAGTATGCTCCATACCAAAGTCCGAACTTGTGCGGACAAAAATCGATCCGAACTTAGTCCGATCCGTAGCGGACTGACAAACCATTCACACCCATAGTTACAAACTTACAATCTAGTCACAAAATTTCTATCTCTATATCATATGATCTTCGCTAATAGTCATTTTAAAATTATGACAAGTAAATCTATCAAATCAAATCGCTGTAGAAGGAAATTCTTTATATATTTTGAAAAAAAAGTATATACAGATTTTAAAACCTTTTAAAATTTACAATTTATGGTTTTGCATATTATTTTGGTTAGAATTACTTGAATATTCGATGACTTATCAAATCCTAGATTAATATGACATCAGTTTTGGATTATTAGAATGGTCAAAGTTTGTAGGGTATAATGTTATAGATAGGATGTTATAGATAGGAAAAATAGTTGGAAAGTCCTATCTAAGTTATCAAAACCAAATGAGTTTTAAATACTTTGAAAACAATTTTTCTGAAAAAATTACTTTGGATATTAAATTGGCTGAGGCAATACCCCAATATCTAATTTAAAAAAACCTAAATTACATGAAATTTCACTAAGACATAGTAAACACCAAAACACCAAAGTAAATTTTGCTTGTAGATATCAGAATTACCAAACACCAAAACACCAAAGTAAATTTTGCTTGTAGATATCAGAATTACCTGAAATAATATTTTGAGTATGAAAAGTTGATATTTGATATCCAAATTATCTAACGAGCCAAAAAAATTGGTATTTACATGAATGATAAAATTAATAATCTCGTCGGATTTTCGGCTAGAATTTACCACGAGTTATCAAAAAAGAAAAGAAAACAATATCAAAACTAATTCGATATTCAAAATACACTAAAAACTCCACAGTTGAAATCGGATTAGCAGCTATTTTTGGGAATGGGGACTCGGCGCATTGACAAGTTTAATTTCTACTTTGATATACTCTTCAAACGAGTGTATATCCTATTTGAACAATTTGAATTTAATGAGATCGACCCCAAATATGAATGCGAAATTGTCGCCGATGATATTTTGATAGGAATATATAGACGTGGATGGTAATAACTGGTATGAATATATAAATATCTGGACTCCGCCGATGATATTTTGATAGGAATATATAGACGTGGATGGTAATAACTGGTATGAATATATAAATATCTGGACTCAAACGAACATGGCCAAACATAAGAAGACAAGTATATTGATGATGCTTACATATATATTTACTTCCCTTTATTACTATTTGTTTTGTTCTAACTTTACAAGCATCCAATGAACTTTCTCCTTAGTAATAAAAACAATAGTTCTTAATTTTCATTAACGTCGAGTCATCATTACAAATGAGAAAAAATTATTACGTAACTACTATACAAATAAGGACCTACTAATAATGAAATCGATGTGTTGTGGTCGCTCGTTATCATAAATGAGAAATAGCTAAATACCAAACTTTAATATAGAAATCATATGTTGACCAATAAATCATAAAGTATAATTTAGAGAAATATTTTTTAAAAGAAAAAATCTTCGTACTACATGGTGTAGGTGTCATAAGAACAATAAATGATGTACCAAAATGTTATAATATAGAAATCATATGTTGACCAATAAATCATAAAGTATAATTTAGAGAAATATTTTTTAAAAGAAAAAATCTTCGTACTACATGGTGTAGGTGTCATAAGAACAATAAATGATGTACCAAAATGTTATTTATGATTTTCAATTCAAAATATCGTATATATATATTTATAGAAGAAATCACTATATAATTTTAACAAAAAAAATCATTAATATTGGGTCGGAGCTGATAATAATATAGTGATTTCTTCTGTAAATACACTAGGAACAAATTTAAAATTATAACTTTGATATCTACAAAATTGTAGAAGTTATTAATTATTGAATCACACGTTTAAAAAATCCACTTAAATTCATTGTAATTTAAAGAACAAGTCACTTATATTCTCATTAAAAGAGTAGATATTAACAATAAACAAATATCAATATTCCTTTTGTGAAACAATAAACAATTATCTAACAACTTCAGAAAGTATTAATTATAACAAAAAGTCTAAACTGATTAAAGAATAATAATTAGAAATAGTAGGTGAAACGAAAAGGACGAAATAATGAATTTAAATAAACTGATTAAAGAATAATAATTAGAAATAGTAGGTGAAACGAAAAGGACGAAATAATGAATTGAAAAACAGAAAGATTGCATGTGATTGATAAGAAAGTATTAAAATTATATATGTGTGGTTGTCACGCAACGCATCTCGACAAACAAAGTGGTGTGGCCCTTCTCTTCTGTTTGTTTTGTCCCTTCCCTTGCCGTACTCCTCGTTGTTAAGTATCGAGATCTTACCTTCTTTAATTAAACTATTAGTCCTAACCTAACTTTAATTACTGTTTTCTTCTTCTTTTTTTTAATTAATTAATGATCTTCATGGTGTTGAAGTATCAAGATGAATCAAGGAAGAAGAAACGTGGTGAAGAAGAAGATGTCAAGGCCTATCATAATCTATCATTTGCAGAACCCAATCTGTGATAACAGGGCCCAGTCTGTGGTCACAAAACATCTGCAGAATTTGGGCTTGTGATCAAATCATCTCAAACTGAAAGTTGTTAACAACACTAAGTTGCAGAGAATCATTTCTCCTAGGATCTAGAGTCTTCTTTATATTGATGAATCAATATAGTTTAGAATCTTCCTTGTTGCCTATATAAGCTCTTGTAATACTCACTAAGAATGTAATACTCACTAAGAATTAACAATCAATATAATAGAAAATCATTTGGAGAAATACAAATCTCTCTTATGATGAGCACGACCTAGTTTTTTCCCCTTCAACATTTCTGCATAATAAAATTCTGTTGAGCTATCTCTCTTTTAGTTTCAATATCTAAATAATCCCAGATTCTATTGTGCCAACAACTCTGTTCTGTGCTAAGAATCTGGGTGTTGGATTTGCTAAGATATGGGTCATATGGATCTGATTCGTTCCCGACGTACCTTGCATCTATATACCCCTGCCTCAACATTTTTGTGAAAATTGAAGTGTCAAAAAAGACATTTACGTTGTCTTTAGTCTTTACCTATTCGAATTCACCAAAAAAAAAAATATTTATAACTTTTTTTTTTCTTTTTAAAAACTTTACTATCAATTGTCAATGTCACATCATCTATCTACATCTCTCTTTTGCTCCTTCTCGTCCTGTTTTTTCATCACTTTCATCGTGTTCATGCATCTCTGTCCTCATTCTCCATCTCTAGTCAACCATAAACTTGCATTACGACAACCAAAAGAAAAATCAAATTGAAAAAATGATATTAACACACTATTTTTTAAGAAATCTTGGCCAAAATAATTACTACAAGAATTGGTTTCTTATGTTATTTGTTCTATAGAATAATATCATTTTTTTTTTTGACAGAAATATTAATTGAACTAAAACAATATGTCAATATGGATTAGCAATCCCAATCCCGATGGTCATAGCCTCCTATGCTATATTAGGTATTTATGTTTCATTTTATTGAATACAATGTTTATCTCAATTCAGAAATTGTTTATATATATTTAGAATATCTAGTTTCCTAAGTATTTTCGTTATGATCAAATAACCTCAGAAATTGTTTATATATATTTAGAATATCTAGTTTCCTAAGTATTTTCGTTATGATCAAATAACCCCAAGGTTGAAGAGGGATTTAAGAAAAAAAGGGAATAGATTTAATACTGTTTTAGATTTTAGGCCTTTCTAATTTCTATTTTAGTTCTGTCTTATTTATCTAATTCCAAGTATTACATTTAGCTACATTACAAACTATTTTTTTATTTTTTATCCTAAGAACATAATGCAAGTGTAAATGATTCTAGTTTCCTAAGTATTTTCGTTATGATCAAATAACCCCAAGGTTGAAGAGGGATTTAAGAAAAAAAGGGAATAGATTTAATACTGTTTTAGATTTTAGGCCTTTCTAATTTCTATTTTAGTTCTGTCTTATTTATCTAATTCCAAGTATTACATTTAGCTACATTACAAACTATTTTTTTATTTTTTATCCTAAGAACATAATGCAAGTGTAAATGATTAGTGAATCTAATAATGACTCACAAACTCGACTTACACAACAGCTATGGAAAAAAGTACGTTTGTGAACCCAACTTCTGATTCTGACACAAAGATTCTCACCCCCAAAGCTTGTAAAAAGTGTGTCGATATATAAATTTTGGGTAATGAACAAGAATCAGATGGCCCAACTATAGCTTATAAGCCCATTAACTATAACGACGTTATAGTTTTTTTTTTTTTGATTAGTTACGGCCCATTTACAAATGGTGTTTCGCGGAACGTAAAACAAAAGCTCTGGATTTACAATAGTACCCTTAACCTTCTTCGTCTTAAATCCTCTATTAGAATCCCTAAGGTTTTTTTTCATACAATCAGACTCAAACGAATCAAGAAGAGATTCTTAAGTTAATGACGAGTTTCGAAGGTAACGGAGATGGCGTCGCTGTCTCCACCAAAAACAACAACGATAACTACATAGCTGCGGAGAGTTCGCCTTTTCAGTCCATTGATGGCGAAGGTGGTCATGTAGACTCCAAGTCTCTAGTATGTACACTTGATCCTTACATGTATGCTGTTTGTTTATGTTGATTTTTAGGTTTCTGTTATATTGAATGGAGAATGTTCAAGATTGTCCTCTTGTTAGTCTTACTCCTCTTTATGCTGTAATTTGGTACAAATTTCATGTTCTGGATTTGTTGAATTCTGGATTTAATAATATGATTTAAGGGATTCACTGAATTTAGGCGATGATTTAACCTTTTAAAGGGTTTATTTTGATCATGTATGCATTGGTTGGATGGAGTCTTGGACTCTTTGGTCATTCTTAGATATTATGTTATCAAGTCAAGTTTGTATATGGGGATTATATGCATTTTTAGTTATGACGAAGCCTTTTGATGTTTGTTTCCAGCAGGAATCTCATGATCTTGAAAAGGATTCTTCTGGAAAAACGGAGAAAGACAAAGAAACTAGACGTGATAAACACAGAGAAAAGGATCGTGAAAGAGATAAGAGCAGAGATAGAGATAGAGATAGGGAGAGAAGTAAGGATAAGGAACGAGACCGCCATCGAGATCGTCATAGGGACCGTAGCAGAGAACGTGAGATAGATGATGATGATCATCATCGCAGAAGTCGTGACCGTGACAGGTACTGAGAGAGTGAGAGTGTGTTGCAATTGTTTTTCTTTCAGATTTTAAAATTTTTTTTATTTTTAAGTTGATGGTGTCTTCATTTATTGATAGGAGAAGGTCTCGCGATCGAGATAGAGAGGAGAGGCACAGGAGGCGTTCACGCTCTCGGTCAAGGAGCCGCTCTGAACGTAGTTCAAGGTCAGAACGTAGGCATAGGTCTAAACATAGGTCACACTCTGGAGCCGCTCTGAACGTAGTTCAAGGTCAGAACGTAGGCATAGGTCTAAACATAGGTCACACTCTCGCTCTCGCTCACGGTCAAGATCAAAGAGGTACGGGGTTTTAACTAGTTCTTTTCATGGCGACATTGCAATTTCATACATATGCAATCATATAAAGCAATGATTATTTTGGTTTCTTTTTTAATTTTGAAATACAATAGATATATCAAGGTCTTTTACTGGCAAAAAAAAACATCATTATGCTTGAGGTTTATAGGCAGTTGGTGTATTATCTATATGGGAATTTACTTATGTATGGACTCAAAAATCTTGTGGTATGGGTTGTTGATGTTTATTGGGCATTGAATTTACTTATGTATGGACTCAAAAATCTTGTGGTATGGGTTGTTGATGTTTATTGGGCATTACTTAGGTTTTAGTTCAGGCATTATTTTTCCCTAGTCACTTCTACTGATCTCTGTCCACTTATTTTTTGCTCTTTCAGCAAGAGGGTAAGTGGATTTGATATGGCCCCCCCTGATTCTTTCTCTGATTCTCTGTCCACTTATTTTTTGCTCTTTCAGCAAGAGGGTAAGTGGATTTGATATGGCCCCCCCTGATTCTGCAATGTCAGCTGCTACTGCTGTCGCTGCAGTAGGTATATCTTCATCATCTACTCAACATTGTTATATTTTTTAACTGCTTGTTGTTTTTGGTTTTACGTAGTCTGGAAAAATCATAATCAATTACACGCTGTGATTTTGGTAAGCTGCATCTTTATTGTTTACTTGTGAGCAGAGCATTTTAAATTCTTGCTTTCTTCATAGGATGTAATGTTATTTCTGTTTCCTGGTGAAGTTGTACTGGAACTGAGCAATCTTTTGTTTTATCTTCTTTTTTTTGGTGGTGTTTGTTTGTTTATGTGTCTAGTCATTTTGTGGTAAGAAGGCTATGTTGGGTTAGTTGCCCCACTGTGCTGACGATGAGCAAGGCCTCTCTAGCTTTAATTGTACCGAGGAATCAGTGCAACAGTTGTCATGGGTATTAATCATCTTCAACTAACAACTATATACCGGTTTCCTAGCCTTACAAATCTTGACAATCATGGGTATTAATCATCTTCAACTAACAACTATATACCGGTTTCCTAGCCTTACAAATCTTGACAATTCTAAACGAATACTGCATTACTTTTTCATTTTAATATTCATTAGATTCTTAACTGGTTGATTTTGTTGGTAGCAAGGTGTTGTATGTAGCTTTGTACTTGTTGGTCGGTCTGCTCCTCTGGGAAACATAATGATGTCTCTAACAACATTCTATTACACGTACCACTTTACCTAGCAGGTCAGGTTCCTAGTGTGCCAACTACTGCTACTATTCCAGGGATGTTCCCCAACATGTTTCCGATGGTCCCTGGTCAGGTATAAATCTGTACTTTTTGCATCACTTTGTTATATATATGTTCTTCTTGTCTCTTA
The DNA here is from genome assembly GCA_036630335.1 of Physaria fendleri. Classification (NCBI taxonomy): domain Eukaryota; kingdom Viridiplantae; phylum Streptophyta; class Magnoliopsida; order Brassicales; family Brassicaceae; genus Physaria; species Physaria fendleri. The sequence continues at coordinate 23,387,275 of CM071721.1, read as the reverse complement.
TTTTATGCGAACATGGTCGTAACTTCTCATTTTTCTTCTAACCTAGCAACTGGGCGCTCTTCCTGTAATGCCAGGTCAGGCAATGATTCAGCAAGTAAGATCTACCAATCTATCTTCTTTTTAGGTTCTTCATTTTTTCTCATGATTCCTTCCTAAAAACGTATTATGAGCATAGGCAACTAGGCATGCTCGACGAGTCTATGTTGGTGGCCTTCCACCAACTGCAAATGAACAGGTTTGTTGCTATGTATTTTGTTTTTTTTTGGTTTTAAGGGTTAAACCACGTTTTTGGCAATATCCCGTATATGACTACTGATACTGGGTTTCCATGTCCTAGTCGGTGGCAACCACGTTTTTGGCAATATCCCGTATATGACTACTGATACTGGGTTTCCATGTCCTAGTCGGTGGCAACTTTCTTTAGCCAAGTGATGTCGGCCATTGGGGGAAACGCTGCTGGGCCAGGTACTGAAAATTCCTTCTTCTTCTTTTTTTTTGTCCCAGATTCGTGACCTATCTAGACAAACATTCATTGTTTTTTTTGGATTTTTTGTTCACAGGCGATGCGGTGGTCAATGTTTATATAAACCATGAAAAGAAGTTTGCTTTTGTAGAGATGAGATCTGTTGAGGAGGCTAGTAATGCAATGGCATTAGATGGCATTATATTAGAGGTAATTCACTATCTCTTTTAATGTTTGGTTACAATCTGTATTGTCAGTATTCAAATCTAGCTTTAATCATTTATAGGGAGTTCCTGTAAAGGTGAGGAGGGCAACTGACTATAACGCCTCCCTTGCTGCAGCTCTTGGTCCGAGCCAGCCTAATCCCAACCTCAACTTGGCGGCTGTTGGATTGTCTTCGGGCTCTACTAGTGGGCTTTGAGGGTCCTGACCGCATTTTTGTGGGTGGGCTTCCCTATTACTTCACAGAGGCACAGAACAGGGAGCTCCTGGAGTCTTTTGGGCCCCTAAGAGGTTTCAACTTGGTTAAAGACAGGGAAACTGGAAACTCGAAGGGATATGCGTTCTGTGTTTACCAAGATCCCTCAGTAACAGATATCGCATGTGCTGCTCTTAACGGGCTTAAAATGGGTGATAAGACACTTAATGTTAGGCGTGCTATCCAAGGTGTAATTCAACCTAAACCCGAGCAAGAAGAAGTCTTACTTCACGCCCAACAACAGATTGCTTTGCAGGTGAAGAAGGATTTAGATTCACTTGATTTGAGTGATTGTCGGTTTACTTCATTGTTACTTTCTGAAAACTTTCTGAAGATGACTAATTAAAGCTGTCTCAAACTCTTGCAAACAGAGACTTATGCTACAACCAGGAGGCATTCCAACCAAGATTGTTTGTTTGACTCAAGTCTTGCAAACAGAGACTTATGCTACAACCAGGAGGCATTCCAACCAAGATTGTTTGTTTGACTCAAGTGGTAACAGCTGATGACCTTAGAGACGATGAAGAATATGCAGACATAATGGAGGACATGAGACAAGAAGGTGGAAAATTCGGTAAGCTACTCGAAGTTTGAGTATATGTTTCTACAACTCTACCATGACCACGTTTGCTTACATGGTTCCTACCTTTGCTAATTACATTGTTGTGTACAGGTAACTTGGTGAATGTTGTGATTCCGAGGCCCAATCCCGATCATGAGCCAACACCAGGAGTTGGAAAGGTTTTGATTTCCATTCTGAGATACAACCTCTACCAAGTTCTTACTCTAATTGATAAAATATGAATGCAGGTATTCTTAGAGTATGCGGATGTTGATGGATCGTCGAAGGCGAGATCGGGGATGAACGGAAGAAAATTTGGAGGAAACGAAGTGGTGGCAGTGTATTACCCTGAAAACAAGTATGCTCAAGCTGACTATGAAGACTGAGCTATGGTCTATTAACGTCATCTTCTTCTTTTTCTCGAGTTTTAGTTTGGATCTTTTTGTTTGATTTACATGTTAAGGTCTATCTACTAAATGGACATATTCGTTTGGTAACTAATATGTCTGAAACTATTTGAATGAATGTATTATTTTTCCATGCACTAATCAATCGTATGTGTTTGGTATTTTAGAAATCTGGTTCGCTTTTAATTTTGATGATTTGATTCCCATCATTTCCCAACTCCTACAGTACATCATAATACTTTCTAAATGTGTGGTGGAATTCACATTAGAATGATAAAAATGAACACAATAGAAATAAAAAGCACTAGTATGATAAAAATGAACACAATAGAAACAAAAAGCACTAGTATGATACCCTGCCATGGTATAGATTTGGGTTTGATTAGCAGCTGTTACAACTGAGCTGTGAAGTTGGTTCCTTCGCATTAGCTCTAATTTATTAGACACATGGCCTCGAGCCCTCGACTCTGAGCTTCTTACTTTTTTAAAAAAATTTATTGACCGTGCTGGAAGAACATTGGTGGCTTGGCAGTTTTTGCTATAATAGAAGGAAACAAAATCATCTTGACAAAAAAAAAACAAAAAATAAGGAAACAAAATCAATAAATAAAAAGAAAAAAAGGAGCTCAGACCGGAGGCTATGGGCTTGGCAGTTTTTGCTATAATAGAAGGAAACAAAATCATCTTGACAAAAAAAAAACAAAAAATAAGGAAACAAAATCAATAAATAAAAAGAAAAAAAGGAGCTCAGACCGGAGGCTATGTATCTGATAAATCAGAACTATGCGAAGGACCCAACCAACACTATGCCAAATTCTTCACAGCTCTTATTGCACCAGCCGGGAATCGAACCCGGGTCTGTACCGTGGCAGGGTACTATTCTACCACTAGACCAAGATACGACACTTCTTATGCAGAATATTGACTAACATTCTGTCTTATGAGGAGGAAAAATTTTAACCAACAGACTGCCCTCGCTGTGGACTCTATCCAATGTTGGCTCTTTACTCTTTCCTCAACCAGATGAGTCAGTCTGCACTAACCTTGCCACTTTCATATGGGATACAAAAAACAAAGAAGTAGTTCAAAGTTGGCCTTGAATATTGTAGAGGCTATGGAAAGAAATGAATTACTAAACTTCTAGAATATACAGGACCATCCCAACTCTTTCTTATATAAAGCTGAGGAAGATGCAGATGAGTGGTTTAAGAGACAGACTGAAGTATAACATATGTAGGGAGCTTAGTTAAACCAACAGCCGCATGAAACAACCAAGCATTGGGCTCGGCCACTGTCAGGTACTTTTAGATGTAATGTAGATACTTCATGGACTAATCTTCGGCAGAATGTGGAGTAAGATGGATGCTTAGGTCATCAAAATGGAGAGGCGCGTCGCTCAGAGCCAAGTCTTACCCAGCTCTGTCCTCACCCCTTGAGGGCAAAAGCTGCAACGTTCAACTGGGTACTTATGTGTGTTTCTAACTTAGGCTACTACACCAATGTCCGATGTAGAAGTGGACTGCATCTCCTTGCACAAGGGTGTCAGGGACGAGATCATTGGCCAAGGTTGGATGGGATATCCTGCATCTTTCATGATGAATTTCAGATGAATCTTATACCAGTTGTCTTGCAATCAAAGTTACATCTTTGTTAATCAAACTTTTGCTGCTTGAACAATTGTCACATGTGTTTTTGCAGTTTGACGAATCAAACTTTTCCCCCAAATGAACTAGCTGTAAGAAACGTCGACAATCCACCTCATTTTCACAGTAACTAACCTGAAGAGGCAAAATTTGGGATATATATATCAGCATGTGGATTTAGAACTTTGAAAACAAACACAAGGAATCTTGCTACCATGCGGAGAAGGTTTTCTGAATTTGTTTCAAGCATCCTCCCTGAACTTGCTTTACGATTATATCCCTCTGCTA
>CM071721.1:23366594-23383395 GCA_036630335.1 Physaria fendleri | reverse complement strand
CTACTTACATAATCAGTATAACTGTAATACAAAACACATGATGACCTCTGGCCGTCCCTACCAGCACGACCACATTCCTTGCATGAGAACAAAATCAGCTTATGTGAGTTTCAGCTGTTATCTTAAAATCAGTTTCCATGAGAGGTTCTAGCAGTTACAAGGATATCAGAATTCAGTGTTCAATAAAACACCTGATGATAGCCTTCTATGGACTTCGGTAGAGAGTGATGAATTACAAAACGAACATCAGGCTTATTGATGCCTGAATAACCAACGTTAGCTTTCAGCAAACTTCATTCAATCAAAGTGGCTGTAACAGAGAACATCCATTCATTACCCAACGTTAGCTTTCAGCAAACTTCATTCAATCAAAGTGGCTGTAACAGAGAACATCCATTCATTACTCATTCCAAAAGCCACTGTAGCGCATATTATATTGATTTCATCCTTGCTCCATTTTTTCTGCACAAAAGCACGTTTACCAGGGTCCATACTGCCATGGTAAAAGGCTGCTTTGTGGCCTAAAGCCTGAAATTGGAACACAGTATGTGGTACTCTGGCAATGCAAGAAACCTCCATATTAACCAGATAAGAGAAGGGCAAACTAACTACCCACCCGCAATGTTTCTGTGACTTTTTCGCAGTCCATTCTTGAAAGACAATAAATAATGCCACATTCATCAAAATGGTTATTTTTGATAAACTTGTCAATATCTTCCAGACACTTATTTGTCTTGGGAACAACAGAATACCTGCAAATGTTTTTGGTAAGAAACAAAAAATTTTGTTTTAAGCTATTTTTCAGTACATTACCACAGATTTGGGCGATTGAAACTTTGCCGGAACACATCACAGTTAACCAGGCCAAGAGCTCGCACAACATCTTCTTTTACGCTGGCTGTTGCAGTAGCTGTCAAAGCTAACATGGGAATGTTAGGAAACTTCTGCTTCAGAACACCAAGACCCTGCACACAGCAGCATTGTTTTAGGAGAAAAAAGGGAAGGTTTATGTTTCTGAAAAAGCAGAAATGTAAAAGCAACACAGCATTGTTTTAGGAGAAAAAAGGGAAGGTTTATGTTTCTGAAAAAGCAGAAATGTAAAAGCAACATATGTTTTAAGCTTTAAACAGGCTTGACCTGGTAGTCTGGTCGAAAGTCATGCCCCCACTGACTCACACAATGAGCTTCATCAATAACAAATCGAGCAAGCAAATTACGGGAGTTTAAGCTCTCAAGGTGCCTTAGAAGAGATTCACTTCTGTAGTCAGGAAAGGAAAGTGTCTCAGCTAGATGTTACCGGTAATATCTTTCATAATAGGACATACTTGCAATAGTTTTTCCCACAATTATCCTATTAAAAAATCCTAGAATTAGAGGATGTAAGAATTTGATTCAATTCTATCGAAAAAATAGTTCAAACATCTAACGAGATAACAAGTTTGAGCACCAGATAATATAGTTGAATCCAGAAAAAAATATCATGAGAGAATCTGATGGGAGTTGACCAAAATCAAGCCCACAAAGACCCTTATAGAATAGTCACTAGTCGCACAAAAGCTAGCTAATGGGTCAGGATGTTTTAGGCCTTCTAAGGCTTTGATTGTTCCACTCCTATCCATGTGAGATTTTTAAGTACCCAATTCTTTTCAGAATCAACAACTAAAGAAAATGAGGATGTAAGAATTTGATTCAATTCTATCGAAAAAATAGTTCAAACATCTAACGAGATGACAAGTTTGAGCACCAGATAATATAGTTGAATCCAGAAAAAATATCATGAGAGAATCTGATGGGAGTTGACCAAAATCAAGCCCACAAAGACTCACAAAAGCTAGCTTAAGGGTCAGGATGTTTTAGGCCTTCTAAGGCTTTGATTGTTCCATTCCTATCCATGTGAGATTTTGAAGTACCCAATTCTTTTCAGAATCAACAACTAAAGAAAATAATGACTCACTTCGCCACTTTTTCTGGTGTGACATACAGTAACTTGTATTTAGAATTTTCAGAGCTCAGCTCTTGAAATATCTCTAGTTGTTCAGCCCAGTCCATTCCAGCACTTAAGGAAGCAGCAGGTATATTGGTCTATAGTCATGATTTAGAACCAAAGTGTACATCATGACAAACTTTCTGAGCACAATATAAATGAAATAGTACTGAAAAAAAAAAAAACATCTCCAGGGTTGCTGAAGTTCTCACCTGTAATAAGTTCATTATCTGGTCTGGGGTCATGAGTATGGAGAACCGCAAATTAAAGAACAGTGGAAGACAGATAACCAATCACCTCCAGATTTTTTGTCCAAGGAAAATCACGACTGGTCCACTTTTTGTCAGTTGAACTCTCGGCATAAATAACATCTAACATCTCGGGAACAGAGTGTCCCCTCTTTGCAGAACCAGATGAAATAGCATAACTATCTTCAGAACTTAAATAGTCTCTGGGCATAGTCCAGTTATTGGTTACATAGCTGCTCTGCTCTTTTACATGAGCTCTAGAATCTGTCTGTGCATAAACCACCTTGTGATTTGTTGTTTGACGTGTTTCATACTGAATATCATGAGTAGGTATAGATACCACACACTGAGATTTGTTCTTTTCTTTAATTTGGCCAAGGATCTCGAGCTGGTGAATGTTGTTTTCCAACAGTAACCTAGCAATGATACATCAGAACTCAAGGATACTCTCAGTTGTGATGCAATTAACGAAAACAAAAAACAAAAAAAAACAGACATGTTATCAGATGTTTCTTTAGGCCTAATTCCTTCGTGGTGTATAATTTCCTAATAAGTTTTCTATGTGAATATATTACAGCCTCTGAAAGAAGCTAAACTATTTTCCTAAAGGACAAAGCATAGACAAAGGGAACATAATTGATGGAGATGGGAATGCGAACCTCTTTTGACGAAGCTGTTCAACATGGTCAGGGCCCAGGGTTGCTCTTCTTCTCTTCTGGAATCAAATATGTCCACAGATGGAGCTATTGGTGTAAACGTAGATACTGATGGTTGGGCGGTACAAGTTGAATGGCAATGTTCTATCACAATTTGGTCTACGTCAATAATCTGCACTCCAAAGTCAATACGAAAAGATTTCCTTTTAGATCCACTGAAAAATGGTGCAAACTCCAAAGCCAGTATCCCACTAAATTTGTAATATATGTTGAGAAAACCATATTGAGAAAAAATTTCTTTCTAACATGGAAAGTACTTAGATTTCAAAGAATGTCCCTAGTTGTAGCAAGAACATTACCTCAAATATGTCATCACAATAAATGTCATCAACATTAGGTTCCACCGGCCTAGCTGGGGCTGTGGATTTTTTTATTAGTGGCATCTCCATACCATTTGTATTACAACCGGTTACTGAATCTCTAATTTCATCCTTACCAATAGTTATTTTATCATCACCTACGGAAGAAGAGGAGAAACTGTCAAATGATTTTGCAGTGCCTCTTACAATCCGCTGATTATGCTTTGGATGATTGTGTACGCGAGAAGATCCATCAGCATTGGATGTAACTTTAACAATGGATCCTTTCGTCGAAGATGAAGAATTAGTTATGCCATCAGTTGCAGGAGTAATTCCAGGTCTCAGGTAGGTATCATTTGTCGAGAGATTTATAAGAGTACACCAAGCCTGAAAACAACATTGGATAACGACCCAAGTGATATATATGCCCAATGATTAAAACAAGGCTAAGTTCAGACACTACAGAGACCTAAATTTAATACTCAGAGCCAAGGAATGGAGAAAGTAAACTATGGAAGAAATATCCTCCACAACAAACATACTGAAAGGATTGGAAAAATATATAAAATAGTTACCGTGAAAGGTTTTCATTTCAATTATATTACCTTTTCAATTTCTTGCCGTGCCAAAGTTTGCACAGTTACAGGAATATTACCTTTTCAATTTCTTGCCGTGCCAAAGTTTGCACAGTTACAGGGGAGATGTCTTTAATTGACCTAAAATAGAGGTAAACAAGTTGTCAGATAGATGTAAACCAAACAAGAGTTCCCATCATTGACATTATTTACCATAAAGGTCAAAGGACGATCTCATATAGCTCTTTTTGATTGGAGGTGTTGGAAGTAACTAACGAATGAATAAATACATTTGACTAGGGAAATTGCACACAGAAAGCAATAGCCTTATTCTAGCTCAAATTTAACTATATCCAGTATCACAAGCAGTGACAAAGAATCAAAGGATGCTAGAAAAGGTAGATGATACAGCGTGGTGGAACACTACTTAAATAGGGAAATTGCACACAGAAAGCAATAGCCTTATTCTAGCTCAAATTTAACTATATCCAGTATCACAAGCAGTGACAAAGAATCAAAGGATGCTAGAAAAGGTAGATGATACAGCGTGGTGGAACACTACTTAAAGTCAGGAGAGTTGGTATAATTATTTTCGAGTAGTAACCAAACAACTGCAGAACTGGATCCAGGGATACTAAAAGACTAAAAGACAGGAACAACATCAAAAGATAGAAAGAGCTGACTGTTCCTCAAACGAACATATAGCAATACCTTGTTGCAGCTATATCTCTATCTCTTCCTGGCTTTCATAAACTTATTGAAGGATGGTATACGTTCAAGTATGGCATATTTCGACCAGTTTGTTTGAGGTAAAGGACCTCTGGATTTGTTAACTTCAGGTAAACGACTCCCTCTGCATTTTTGTCAGGGGCAATGGCAAATTAAAAATAGATTAATTGAAGAAATGATTAATTAACCAAAATGTACAGAGATGAAGATCAAATTTGCCTTGTTTTAGTAGCACCGATCATTGTCTAAACATGAAGAAGAGCTTCTAACAGTGATATATTCCTTCGTCACCACACTTCAAAGAAAACAAACAAAAAAAGTGGCATCGGATTAGTGGAGTAGAAGCTCATGAAAATGTCACAAACTGCAGAAAATTGCATATCATCACCAACTGGAGATACAATTATACGGAATTTTAGCTGAGATATATGTTCGCTGAAGATACAGTGCTACTCCGCGACGAATTTCGCAAACGATATCATCTCCATAAAACGAAGAACTAACAAAATCCAGAAGCAAAAAATTATCCAACTCGGAGATGAATCGATCTACGATGATTAACGAAGATTCCTCTTAAAACGCACAACGCAAACAAGATCAGGCGTCCAGTAACAGCATTCTTTGATTTCCTTATGGCGGGATTAGTTTAGAAGGTTCACTTTCCTCCCCACACATCAATAACAAATTTATTTTGAATTTGAAGGAAAATAATTATATATCGGGTTTAGATTTTTTTTTTTTAACAACTATAAATATTTCATATATTAATTCCATAAAAATATACATATTAGACATAAAATAGAATTTATTGAAATATGTTGTAAATTGTAATTTAACCTCAAAAAATGAAACTGAGTTGTCAAAGTGGCAGGAAAAATTATTGGAAAATTAGCACGAATTGATAATACATTTTACATCGCATAATTTATTTTTTGGATATAAAACTCGGTAAGTAAACATCGCACAAAAGTTTTTGCACACACCACACAAATGTTATGAATTCTATAATTTTCTTGGTAATGTTAAACAGTAAACATCACACAATTTTTTTGCTTGTTCATTTACCTTAATACTAACTGCTGCAATTTTTTTGGATCTAATGGAACCACCACAAGATACCACTTGATAATTTGGTGATTTCTGTTCTGATGGTTTTGGATGATTAGTTTACCTTAATACTATGCTTCAGACTATGAATTTTGTATGATTGAATCTGTTTTGAATCTTTAAAACCACACAAATATTAATACCAAAGCATTTACAATCAATCACTCACTCCGTTCTTTCTTCTACAACAGATTTTACAAAATTTTAGAAGACAATATACCAAAGCATTTATAAGAACCTTAAAAATTACTCACAAAAACCAAAACTCAAATTTTTTTATTTTTGGTTTTAGAAAACTTTCTTTAAAAGAAAAAGAAAATCTTTTTAATCTCTTTTTAACCGAGTCGGACTTCTCCCATGCTAGCATGCACTTGCTTCACCGTCAATCTTTTTAATCTCTTTTTAACCGAGTCGGACTTCTCCCATGCTAGCATGCACTTGCTTCACCGTCTTATCATACTCATCTTCTTCGTCATCTTCTTCTTCTACTACTTCCTCCTTGTTCTCAGCATCTTCTTCTTCTCTCCTCCCCACCCAAATGCTCCTACGGATCTAGAAACGGGAGCAGGAGTTTTCGCCTCTTCCACGATCTTCATTATCTCTTCAACACTCTGGAGAGAGAATGTTGGGTTTTCTTTCCTGAAGTATGCGGCTTGAGCTGTCTCTGTAAGTTCTCTTGGCAGGTTCTTTAGAAACCATGGATGTTTCTTGATTTCAGCTATCGTAATCCTCTGCAGAAAGAACAATCAGTTCTATAACTAATTATCTCATAAAAGAAGGATTAACGTTTTTGAGAGAGTGATACCTTGATTGAGTTGGCTACAAATATACGGGAGAAGAGATGCTTGCAATCTTGTGAGATATGGACATAGTCCGGGATCTTGTACTGGACAGCCATTATTCTCTGTAAAAATGTGGCTCAATGATTAGTTGGTCATGCCATTTCTTAAAGCAAAGAGTTCAAAAAACATACTTGTATTGTTTTTTTGATGTTTTTGGGATCCTGTTCTACTACTTCCTCCTTGTTCTCAGCATCTTCTTCTCCCCCTCCCCACCCAAATGCTCCTACGGATCTAGAAACGGGAGCAGGAGTTTTCGCCTCTTCCACTATCTTCATTATCTCTTCCACACTCTGGAGAGAGAATGTTGGGTTTTCTTTCCTGAAATATGCAGCTTGAGCTGTCTCTGTAAGTTCTCTTGGCAGATTCTTCAGAAACCATGGATGTTTCTTGATTTCAGCTATCGTAATCCTCTGCAGAAAGAGCAATAAGTTATACAAGAACAAAAGAAGGATTAAGGTTTTTGAGACAGTGATACCTTGTTTGAGTTGGCTACAAAAATACGGGAGAAGAGATGCTTGCAATCTTGTGAGATATGGACAAAGTCCGGGATCTTGTACTGGACAGCCATTATTCTCTGTGAAAATGTGGCTCAATGATTAGTGGGTCATGTCATTTCTTAAAGCGAAGAGTTCAAAAAACATACTTGTATTGTTTTTTTGATGTTTTTGGGATCCTGTTGGTCTTCAAAAGAGTTCAAAAAACATACTTGTATTGTTTTTTTGATGTTTTTGGGATCCTGTTGGTCTTCAAATGGGTATGCTCCAACCAGCATGACATAAAGAGTCACACCACAAGACCATACGTCAGCCATCTGAGTGAGAGAAAAGACATATAAGTAAACACCATTGAGGATTTGAGAGAAAAGACATATAAGTAAACACCATTGAGGATTTCCATGAAGACGTTTCCAAAACAAATAAGATCATAACAACTTCATAGCCTCTGCTTCTGTCAAGATAAATATTTGGGATACATTGCATATCTCAGCTGTCTACTACTTTATAGGAATGTCTAAAGGACAGAAATTATGCAATAAACTTTGACCAAATACACATAAGAGTCAGAAAATGCAAGCAAGGGATGGCAAATAGATCAGATGATAAACACATGGGTTCATGTATAATTGAAAAAAGAGATCTTTCTCAATCCTTTGATAAACACATGGGTTCATGTATAATTGAAAAAAGAGATCTTTCTCAATCCTTAGTAAATGACTGTCAAGGCCATCTCAGATATCTTGCAAGATGAACCTTATCTGTGCCTTTTTGATGTATCAAAATATTATCCGTGAGCAAAAGTTGAAAGAGCTACATAACTTAACCAGAAGTTTGTCTCTATCAAAGGTGCTAAGCTACTTGAAATATCAATACTTGCATACCAAAAGATTACCTTGCCATCATACTCTCCACGAGAAAGAACCTCAGGTGCAATATATGCTGGAGTTCCAACAGTTGATTTCGGTCTAGAGTGCAGCAGTGAGGACTATAAAAGAAGAAAAAACAGCTCATATGAAGTGATGACGTCCCCCGCAAATGGAGGGAAAGAGAACAAACAATAGGAGCTAGTTACGAAAAGTGAAATAAAAAAGTATTCAAGTGAGCCCTAGCAAATGGATGCCAAACCTTGGAATAACCAAAATCACAGATTTTCAGAAGTGGAGCAGGACTCCCATCCAAGAGGGTATTTTCAAGCACTCCCATCCAAGAGGGTATTTTCAAGCTTCAAATCTCTGTGGCATATTTGCTGTGACAATAAAGAAATAATGTGAGTACAGGACTGATACCGCAGAAGATTATATATATCTGCCAAGTGAAAATAAACTTCAAAAGCTATTTGCTTCCTTTACCATAGCATGACAATAGCTGACTCCTGATATAAGCTGCTGGAAAAAGTATCTTGCCTAAAAATGATTCACAACACAAAGAAAAGCCATCATAACCTGAGAAACTGCTCCAAATGATTCACAACACATTCCTTTTAACTTCCTAGGCAACAAAATTCTACATACATGTGTTTTCGCTCTCCTTTTCTCTCAATTCAACTTAGATCATAGAAATCTGATAATAAATCAGTAAATGCAAAGAGATCACCTCATCCTCGCTGAATCTTCCAGCGCTACTGCAAAGAGATCACCTCATCCTCGCTGAATCTTCCAGCGCTACATATACGGTCAAATAACTCACCGCCAGCAGCATACTCCATCGCAATGGCGATATGCGTCGGTGTCAAAACAACCTGGATATAACCACAGTAGTAAAACTTTAAAAGGCACATCCTTCAGCTTAGGCTAATCACTAAATAGATTCAAAACATTGCCACCATTAAAGCTATATAAGAAAAATGCACTTGCCTCCTTAAAACGGATTATATTTGGATGACGAAGTGATCTGTGATTGATAATCTCTCTTGCCACGTTCTCATCAATCTATTCAGCAGATCAAAAAAAAAAAAGAACTCAAAATCTTTGATCTAAGAAGACAACAACTCTGGACAAACTATATGCAATTGCCAATACACAAACAAAAAGGAGTAACTGAGAGATAGAGAACCTTTGGACCACGCTCGATGTACTTCATAGCAACAAGTTCCTTAGAGTTTTTGACTCTCATGAGTCTAGCCACTCCAAAATTCCCAGCACCGATGTCTTTAACCAGCTCGTACTTCTCCATAGTAACTCGAAAGAGAAAATCAAACAAAAACCCTAAATTCCACAGAACAATGCAAAAATCTCCCCCAAAAGTCAAAATTCAAACTTCAGTTCATTATATCGTACACCGATGATCAGATTTCATGTGAAATTTCAGAAAGGAGACAAAAGAAAAAAAAAAAGCGATTCAGAGATTTTGGCAAATGGAATGAAAGTGAGGGATGTGAATACGGAGAGAATTGATAAAGCAAAAGCAAAAAAGTAAAAGCAAAAGATATTTTATTTATTTATGTACCTGAAGAATATTTAAAGAGAAAATCAAACAAAAACCCTAAATTCCACAGAACAATGCAAAAATCTCCCCCAAAAGTCAAAATTCAAACTTCAGTTCATTATATCGTACACCGATGATCAGATTTCATGTGAAATTTCAGAAAGGAGACAAAAGAAAAAAAAAAAGCGATTCAGAGATTTTGGCAAATGGAATGAAAGTGAGGGATGTGAATACGGAGAGAATTGATAAAGCAAAAGCAAAAAAGTAAAAGCAAAAGATATTTTATTTATTTATGTACCTGAAGAATATTTCAATTATTAGAAAATAAGATATAGATTAGATAATAATAATTGTACCTACTGGTCAAAAGTTTAATACTAATACATCATTAATAACTAAATCATAATGTGAATATGACTTTTCTGCTAAATTAGATTTCTTTTGATAGGGAAAGATTCGAATTGGTGAATTAAAAAAAAAAATTACGTTGTTATTGAACTTTCAATTATATTATCTGAATTAAGGTCATTTCACATAAATCACATCACTTTGAATTATATGTATAATTATTGAGAAAATTAAATTTTATATTTGCCAAAATGGAAGAAACCTTTTTAACGTTAAATGATGGATGAGTTGTAAACTCTTTGTTAGTTAACAAATGTAATTATAGCAAGTAAAAATGTATATTCAATTTGTTGAACGTTTTCTTATTTTGGTGGCACTATTATACTATATGGATTATGTTTTGATAGACTTCTAGTTTTCGTTGATTTGTATTAGTCCAGTCTATGTCATCTGAGTGAGAGAAAAGACATATAAGTAAACACCATTGAGGATTTCCATGAAGACATTTCCAAAACAAATAAGATCATAACAACTTCATAGCCTCTGCTTCTGTCAAGATAAACATTTGGGATACATTGCATATCTCAGCCGTCTACTACTTTATAGGAATGTCTAAAGGACAGAAATTATGCAATAAACATTGACCAAATACACATAAGAGTCAGAAAATGCAAGCAAGGGATGGCAAATAGATCAGATGATAAACAGATGTGGTCATGTATAATTGAAAAGAGAGATCTTTCTCAATCCCTTAGTAAATGACTGTCAAGGCCATCTCAGATATCTTGCAAGATAAACCTTATCTGTGTCTTTATGATGTATCAAAATATTATGAGAGAGCAAAAGTTGAAAGAGCTACATAACTACACAAGAAGTCTGTCTCTATCAAAGGTGCTAAGGTACTTGAAATATCAATACTTGCATATCAAAAGATTACCTTGCCATCATACTCTCCGCGAGAAAGAACCTCAGGTGCAATATATGCTGGAGTTCCAACAGTTGATAAAGAACCTCAGGTGCAATATATGCTGGAGTTCCAACAGTTGATTTGGGTCTAGAGTGCAACAGTGAGGACTATAAAACAAGAAAAAACAGCTCATATAAAAGTGATGAAGTCCCCCGCAAATGGAGGGAAAGAGAACAAACAATAGGAGCTTACTACGAAAAGTGAAATAAAAAACATATTCAAGTGCGTGCTGGTTATGGATACCAGACCTTGGAGTAACCAAAATCACAGATTTTCAGAAGTGGAGCAGGACTCCCATCCAAGAGGGTATTTTCAAGCACTCCCATCCAAGAGGGTATTTTCAAGCTTCAAATCTCTGTGGCATATTTGCTGTGACAATAAGGAAATAATGTGAGTACAAGACTGATACCGCAGAAGATTATATATATAAAAACTTCGTATCGTTTCCCTTACCATAGCATGACAATAGCTGACTCCTGATATAAGCTGTTGGAAAAAGTATCTTGCCTAAAAAAACAAAGAATGTGCATTAAAAAAGCCATCATAGCCCGAGAAGCTGCTCCAAATGCTTCACAACATATTCCTTTTAACTTCCTATGCAAAAAAATTCTACATACATGTTTTTCGCTCTCCTTTTCTCTCAATTCAATTTAGACCATGCAGAACTCTGATAGTAAATCTGTAAATGCAAAGAGCTCACCTCATCCTCACTGAATCTTCCAGCGCTACATATACGGTCAAATAACTCACCTCCAGCAGCATATTCCATAGCAATGGCGATATGCGTTGGTGTCAAAACAACCTGGATATAACCACAGCAGTAAAACTTAAAGACTCCACCTTCATCTTGGGCTAATCACTTTATAGACTCAAAACATTGCCACACTTACCTCCTTAAAACGGATTATATTTGGATGACGAAGGGATCTATGATTAATTATCTCTCTTGCCACGTTCTCATCAATCTATTCACCAAATCAAAAGAAAGAAATACTCAAAATCTATGATCTAAGAAGAATGACAACAACTCTGAACAAACTGCACAATGCAATTGCGAATACACAAACAAAAAGGAGTAATTGAGAGATAGAAAACCTTTGGGCCACGCTCGATGTACTTCATAGCAACAAGTTCCTTAGAGTTTTTGACTCTCATGAGCCTAGCCACTCCAAAATTCCCAGCACCGATATCTTTAACAAGCTCGTACTTCTCCATAGTAACTCAAAAGAGAAAATCAAACAAAAACCCTAAATTCCACAGAACAATGCAAAAATCTCCCCCAAAAGTCAAAATTCGAACTTCAGTTCATTATATCATACATCGATGATCAGATTTCATTTGAAATTTCAGAAAGAAAACAAAATGAAAACGATACGATTCAGAGACTTTTGGCAAATGGAATGAAAGTGAGGGATGTGAATACGGAGAGAATTGATAAAGCAAAAGGAAAAGTAAAAGCAAAAGATATTTTATTTATTTATGTACCTGAAGAATATTTCAATTATTAGAAAATAAGATATAGATTAGATAATAATAATTGTACCTACTGGTCAAAAGTTTAATACTAATACATCATTAATAACTAAATCGTAATGTGAATATGACTTTTCTGCTAAATTAGATTTCTTTTGATAGGGAAAGATTCGAATTGGTGAATTAAAAAAATAATGTGAATATGACTTTTCTGCTAAATTAGATTTCTTTTGATAGGGAAAGATTCGAATTGGTGAATTAAAAAAAAAATTACGTTGTTATTGAACTTTCAATTATATTATCTGATTTAAGGTCATTTCACATAAATCACATCACTTTGAATTATATGTATAATTATTGAGAAAATTAAATTTTATATTTGCCAAAATGGAAGAAACCTTTTTAACGTTAAATGATGGATGAGTTGTAAATTCTTTGTTAGTTAACAAAGGTAATTATAGCAAGTAAAAGTGTTTATCCAATTTGTTGTACGTTTTCTTATTTTCGTGGCACTATACTATATGGATTATGTTTTGATAGACTTCTAGTTTTCGTTGATTTGTATTAGTCCAGTCTATGTATACAAAAACACCTGCATTGTTATTGACTTATGTCATTGGGTTTGGTTTTCGGTAACATGTTATTTTTGTCTGACTATAACCATTTGTTCTTTAATTTGTCACATGTATTAGTAGAGAGCAATGGAACTGGAAATTTTAATTTGTCACATGTATTAGTAGAGAGCAATGGAACTGGAAATGGTCTTCCAGCTCTTAGACGAATTTTTATAGCCGAATTTGACCAATTTTAATCTAAACTATCGATAAATTTAAAATCGCAATCCGAATTATTACAAATTAGGCTAATTTTAACATATGCGTGAAATTGATTCAACTCAAAAATATTGATTCGTTAACGCACATTTAAATTGAACTAATTTGTAATTCAAAAATATTGATTCGTTAACGCACATTTAAATTGAACTAATTTGTAATGATTAAAAAAATAAAGAAAGATCTCGACACCTTGGATAGACTACAAGGAGTTCAAATCGCTGCCAGTGCACCACCCCTCGTATCCCACCTCTTTTTTGCAGATGATAGTCTTTTCTTCAGCTCTATGGAAGACAATTAGCTACAAATACTTAAACGCATATTAGAAGATTACAAGGAAGTTTCGGGACAAAAGGTTAATCTAGATAAGTCTAGTATTATATTTGACCCTAAAGTTATGCTAGATAAGCGCGAAGAGTTTAAGCGAATCACTGGAATTTCGCTTGAAGGATGAAAAGAGATTTACATAAGAATGCCGGGAACATTCCTCGGTTCTAAAACAGATACGCTAGCCTTCTTAGAGGAGAGGGTTAGAGATCGCATTGGCTCATGGAAAAATAAATACCTCTCACAGGGTGGAAAAGAGGTACTTATCAAAGTAGTAGCGCAAACTATTCCGACATATGCTATGTCTTGTTATCTTCTACCACAAGGTCTCATTAACCGTATCACGACTGATTTCTCAAAATTTTTGTGGCGTAATCAAGACACAAGACGAGGAATACATTGGCAATCTTGGGGAAAATGGCAAAACCCGAAAAAGATGGAGGTTTAAACTTCCGTCACTTTGAAGGATTCAACTTAGCTCTTTCTAAGCAAACAACTTTGGCGACTTTGCAACAATACGAGCTCCATTATGGCTAGATGTTTAAAAGCAAAATATTTTCCGAAGGAAAATTCGATAATACACGCTAAGATGGGGAATAGACCTTCTTTTGGATGTCGCAGTATTATGGAAAGTAAACAGCTTTTGATATTTGGACTCAAGAAAGAATTTGGAAACGGAGACGCTGTCTCATCAAAGCTTTAAAGCACCCACCTTCTTGGCCTAGACTTCACTCTTTCACGACGGAGATACAAGGCATCGTCTCTAGAAAGCCTTGGAACATTCAGTTCGCACATATTAGTCGCAAGAAGAATGAAGCAGCGGACACTTTGGCGAAACATGCTTTATCTTTTCCGATTTATTTTGATTCTATTGATATCTTTATTCTCAATTGGCTCCAACCATCTTTGAAAATGTACTCGTAATACCATTTGGTTATTTCAATAAAATTTCTTTGCTGGCAAAAAAAAGAGAAAAATCCCGACAAAAAAATGATGATATAAAAATGAAGAAAGATCTCGACAGAAAGAAGAAAACTTAGTATATATAATAATAAAAAATTGAATGGGATTCTAAACTTTTTTTAATTTTTTTTTTCCGATGAAGGCAGTGAGAAGAGATTACAGCTAGCGTATTGTGTCTGAAATATTTCTCACCTGGCATTTTTTGCTTAATAATGTGCTTCTCTGTTATCCGAACATTTGATATATTTGAATTCAAGTGTCAACCATGACTTTTAGATAGATTGGAGATATCTTTCAATGATATTAGAAGCATTAGGCCACACTATTGTTTTGTGCTCGAACTTATGTCGGGATGAGAGTAAAACTGCCTGAAAAAGAGCCAACTTACATTATGATCTAAATTATTATATTAAATAATATGATTAAAATTTGTTTTAAAATTATCGGAATAACCTCTTCTTTCCACACAAATTCTTGCATTATGTTCTTTTTTTTGGGTAGAAACCATAATTATACAAAAAATAATTTTCGGAATAAATTTCAAAAAAAAAATTTTAAAACTTTTAAACGTTTTTTTTAACTCACTTAGCATTCATTAATACCAAGAAGTGTCTGGTATCATAATACTAACACGACCATTCAAGGCCAATAAGCCACAAAGGCTAAGTGGATTCCCAAAACGTGATCAACCACAAAATCCCATGATGGCCTCCACGCATTGCAAACCAAGGGAATACGAAACAAAAACTAAACTGGGAGCAACCAAGAAGACCTAAGAAAACCAACAATACTGAAGAATGATATCTAAACAGAAAGAAAAAATGAAACTCAATAAACAAGTAATCTGGCTTCTTTATCTAAACAGAAAGAAAAAATGAAACTCAATAAACAAGTAATCTGGCTTCTTCGAGCACTTGATCTCATAGGTGAATCCAAGCTTTTTCCTCCTAATTAGATATCTGTTAGCACAAACAAAGCACCAAGAGATAGCTACATAAAAAATCGTACGAGGGATGCAATGAAGAACAAGGATATTTCAATGGTTATTGCTTCATCAATCTCGAATCACATGGCTTTTTCTTCAGCAGGCAGCGAGGTTAAACACCAATTAGGCAAGCATATGTTGAGACATATCAGAGAAAGAGAAAGACAAAATCTGTAAATTGTCCTCATTCTTTCTACCCTCAACCTTGAATCTGTATCAGTCCAGTGCTCCAAGTTGTGAACCAAGTAGCAATCCTACATTGCTTTCCCTTAATTTTCTAGTTACATCTTCAAACCCGCATAAGATGCATAAATAGAATGGGTCTCTTCAAAAAGGAGTTATTCAAATCAAAGTTCCTGACATAAAACCAAATAACACATGCTACCCACAATACTAACAACACCAAGTCGATACCAGTATGTTACCAAGGAGAGACAACTAGGTGAAGCAATGTCACAACAAGCAACAACCAAACATTTCTACGATTAGACCAGTCCTCCAATCTAACACAAACAACTTCGTAAAGTTGAGTCTCAGAGCTCCAAAAGAGACAAAGATGCATCTAGGTGAGAAACAAACCTTGCACATTCAGAGGAGAATCCGGAAAAGGCGGGTGAGCCAGAGAGAGTTACGGTCAAGAAGATGGAGATCTCCGCATCTCTAGGAAGAAATCGTCGCCTTCAGGGGGAGGACACAGGCAGTGGGATCTCGGCCATCACCTAAGATGTGAAGAGTTTTTTCAAAACTGGAGCTAATGCCAAGCTCTAGAGAAAGAGGAAGACTCAGACTCGCCGAGACATAGAAGCCCTATCGTCGAGGATCCATCAACACCGAAATCTCTTCTATACACTTCTGGAAGATCCGAAAAAACGAGGAGGCTGTGATAAAAATTCGAGATGCTTCACCGAGAAAGAAAGAAAATCAAGAGAAGAGGAGTCCTCCCACAACTCCGGAAAGGCATTAGAAGCCGGGGAGACTAAGACCACCTCCATTGAGGGGTTTTGAAAAAGTCTCTTATCAAAATTTAATAATTAAAAAAAGAAAAAGTGGAGAAAGAATATGATATCGATCCTTATTTAAGCTATTTAAGGACTTCAAATAAACTGAGTTCTTAGTGGTGGCACATTATCATTGGATGAACCTTTTAATAATTGTTTTGATTTATTTAAATAAGGTAAATTGTATTAAAGTATTATTTTTTTGAGATTTAGAAGGAGTCCACGAATGGAGATGCTCTAACGATGATGAATTGGGTCGAAGACTAGGATTTGACGGCGATTTTTGGGACGGGAGGTTTTGTTTTTCTTAAAGTTTTTGAACGTTGGTTTTTTTTTTTTGTGAAATATATTACTGTACTTTTTTTTTGTTTGTTAAGGCTGTACTCTTTTACTTTAAATTGGGTTTTGTCTGTTTATTAATTTAAAATTTAACTAAATTATTATTAAAAAAAAAAAGTAGGATACATTAAAATGTATTTAGTTTGG
>CM071721.1:23256615-23268316 GCA_036630335.1 Physaria fendleri | reverse complement strand
AAAATTCAATTAAAACAATCTATGCAACTAAATGATTTCAATAAATTTATCAGAATTTCGACTTCATCTAAATTAAAATGGCAGAAAATAATTTTTTTTTGTTAATTAAGCAGGAAATGATTTCAATAATCTTTTTGACCTGTTTGAATATCTGAAAAATCGGTTATAAAAAAAAAATAATCTTTTTGACCTGTTTGAATATCTGAAAAATCGGTTATAAAAAAAAGTTATTAACTTAATTCAAAATGTAACCAACCAAAATGCAGAATCGTTGCATAGATTCTTCCTTAAAATGCGTACGTACCAATAATTTTACTATAATTATTTTATTACTTAAATTAACAACTTATTATTGATGACGTGTTCAATCTTCACGAGCAACTTTGAAAGTGATGGTTCTAAAATACGCTAAGGAGAAATACAATATAAATTATAAAAATATAGTTTAAACACGTTACGTCAAAATATTTAGGTTTATAATAAGATTTAGAAGATCAAATTATACGAAGCGTTGAAATTATATTATAATGAATTAAGTTTTATGTTGGCATAGGATTAGTGGCTTAGCTAAACCCAATAGTTAGAAACCCATGTGTATTTATATGCTTACGTATACATACTCACAATAACATCTTAATTAAAAATTTGGTAACGACATGTCATTTAAGTTATGTACTTCGAGATCTAAAACCTAAAGTTATAGGACACTTTGAATCAGTCAAAATAATAATTTAACATCATACACTAAAATGGCTATTTTGTTTGAACAAATTTTATATGCAAATTTAATTGCAGGATGGGGCAGATCGGACCGTTTTACGGACAAACCTCATCGTTGAAGAAACTTCGTGTTTTTTTTTTTGTTTCATTATTAGTAAAAAGTTAAGCTCTTAATTATTTAATTAGTCCAAAAAAAAATTATTTAATGAGTTAGTGTATAAAATAAGAGGACCCGAAGTTCGACTACGTCAAAAACACGACCGTAGTCGTTGACTTATTTTTTTTAATCAGATAAAGTTATGACCAATATTTTTTTTTACTAGTGTTAATAATGATATGTAAAGTTTTTAAAACAAGGTTACTGATAAAACTGAAAGGTTTATTGGGTAAAGTGTGAGTGGAAATATATTAAGCGAAAAATGTGTTTTGATAGAGTAAATAATCAATTTTCTTGAGCCACATTTATATTCTGAATTAACTTGGCTTAAGTTTAATTAAATTCAATTACCTAAACCAATATATATGGAGCTTTGTAATTGAATCCTTAATATTCTCAGTTTACCGACAAACTAGATTTATTACTCTTCGTTATTTGACTTTAATGGTCATATTACCCTACAAGGCTATGGACTTTAATTTAAAGAGGTGGTCGACAATTCAATGGATGTATTCACAAAATGGAGGTGACATTAAATTTGGACTGCTTCATATAAGTTACTAAAAAATTTGGAAATTGATGGATTAATTATATTTTCTTATATAAAAATGGTATGTCCTGCCAAAAAAATGGACCCTCTTATGCTGGTTACAAGATATTGTCCATGCACTTAAAATTCAAAGTTTAAACTCTTTTTAAACTCTTTTTTTCTCTACTTTTAATTTTGTCTCCTTTCGGTGCCACCTATCTTCTCTCACACATCCTGCATTTATAAGCACCACACGGTATTGAATGTCCAAAGAGACATGTATTCATATATCAACTCATGCATATCCTATATAAATATAAATATTTGTCAAAACTCCATTGAATTGGCTGTAAAATTGAAGGAGATTATACTATTTGCATTTTGTTGCTTTAAAATAAAAACACCAAAGTGTTAATTTTATACTTTAGAAAAAATAAACTAATTTACTTACTAAACCACAAAGTCAAACCATATATTAATATTTGTCATAATACGAAACATTTTAAATAGATAGAGATTAATAAAGTATTTTTTTGGGAATAAAACTAAAATTCTTAATATTCAAAAATAATTTTGAAACCGTGAAATACTCAAGAAAAAGAAGAAGGCTGACCTTTAGGAGAGAAAGAGAGTAAATGCATTTTGCTGTCCATGTTGACTCTTTGAAAGAGACACTTCATTATTGTTGCTTTTATGTTGACTCTTTGAAAGAGACACTTCATTATTGTTGCTTTTTTCATTCCATTAATCATTTATTAATTACTTACTAATTACTCTTCTCTCAGCTCTATCTCTTTCTCTTCTATCTCCTTCTTCTTTTCTATAAATAAAACCAACATCTCTCTCCACTTTCTTCAGACAAAACCAAACCCATTTGGACCTCTTTTGTCTTTAACCCTAATATTTTCCCAAAAAATCTTTCAACAAAAACCACAACATTATTATAGAAAAAATGGGAAGACCACCTTTGTGTGAAACTGGAGTGAAGAAAGGGCCATGGACACCAGAGGAAGATATCATCTTGGTTTCTTACATTCAAGAACATGGTCCTGGAAATTGGAGATCTGTCCCTACTAACACAGGTTCATCTTTGTTTCTTAACATCTTAAAGATCCCTTTTATGCATTTATCTTGAATTTTTACTAGTGGTTGTGATTTTTGTTGTCTCTGGCTTGGTTGGTATGAACATTTATTATCAGTGTAATAAATAGCCTATAAGTTTTGTCACCGACTCTTTACTCCACATATCTCTAATTACCATTTAATTCATTGTTCTTGAATTATTTTGGTTAAAAACTTTGTTAATTTGATGGTTTAGGTCTAAGGAGATGTAGCAAGAGCTGCAGATTAAGATGGACTAATTATCTTAGACCTGGTATTAAGCGTGGAAATTTCACTGAGCATGAAGAGAAAACGATTATTCATCTTCAAGCCCTTTTAGGCAATAGGTAAGTTTATCCATATTTGTCCAAGAACAAGAAGTTACCTTTCTTGGGTATTTATATGTATAGAATAAGATTCTAAATAATGTTTTTCTTCTGTATATAGATGGGCAACCATAGCATCATACTTACCAGAAAGGACAGACAATGATATAAAGAACTATTGGAACACACACTTAAAGAAGAAGCTCAAGAAGAATAATGAATCTGGTGAAGAAGAAGATAATGATGGTTTATCTTCATCAAAGACTTGTTCACATAAACAATATCAAAGCACTAACAAAGGTCAATGGGAGAGAAGACTTCAGACAGATATCAACATGGCGAAACAAGCTCTTTGTGAAGCCTTGTCTTTAGAAAAACCATCATCACAAAACATCCCTAGCTTCTCATCAGACCGTTGCTATAATCCATCTTCTTCTTCTTCCTCTACCACAACCACAACCACCACTACTTCTTCCTCTACCACAACCACAACCACCACTACTAATCAATATCCATCAGGGATATATGCATCAAGTGCTGAAAACATCGCTCGGTTGCTTCAAGGTTTCATGAAAGACACACCAAAGTCATTGACTTTAATATCCTCATCTCCCGTTTCTGAAACCGGACCACTCACTGCTGAAGAAGGTGAAGAAGGGTTTGAACAATCTTTCTTAAGCTTCAATTCAATTGAAGAAGCTCAAAAACTGACTCAAGAGACAAACTTCTTCCGTGATCAAGAGATCAAGCCTATGAACCAAGATCTTGGTTTAATATCACAAGGGTCTTTGTGTTTGTTGTTAGTAGCTATCTTTTAGCTCTACAACACTCTTTTCCCCTTATGGTGATCAAATCTCTCCTTTTTTTTATAAATATTTCTTTTTAAAAATGTATGTAGCAGAGCGTAACAAAAAGAGGGTTCATTATATATAATTGTAAGGTGCTTTATTTTGTGGCTCATATGGTTATAATTATAACATCTTCTGATGTTTCTGACTATTGAAATCTTATTTACTTGAAATACAAATAAAATGTCATTGTCTACTAACTAGTTAAGTTTATTTTCGATTTTTTTAACTTTAAGAAACTACTTAAAATTTGATTACTGTTTTATATATGTACTCTTAGTATAACTATTTAAAAACTGGATTTTAGCTCATATCAATATTGCGTTGTTTGTATGGTCTAGTTCGAATTTTCTACTTTTTTAATTATTGAAGACAATAAAATATTTTTTAGTAATGTTATATATATATATATGTGTCGACCATTGCCTTCCAAATCAATCATAATCCTGGAAGAAGAAAAAATGTCATTTAAGAGTCCACCTACTGACTCATTTCAACATTAATACATTAAGATATTTTATTTATTTATTATTTATTTTTGATAGTTCAGTATGTGATAATGTATATTTGTAACTGATAAAAATATTATTCATCTTGTCAGGAAAAAATTTATTTATTTTACATAAAATATTTTAAAAAAAAATTATTTCTTACTACTATCTTCTATAAAATACACAATTTTAAGAACAGCTCATTTCACCAACTTAATGAAGAAGCATTCCGAATCTGAAATAAGTACTACATAGGTTTTACAAGAGTTTAACCTACAAGAGTTTAACCTTTTCAGATAATAGTTTTGAATTATTTAAGATAGTTATGAATATATTAGAAAAACAAACATAAAAATTGACATTTTGACATTTTTGTATCACCAATATCATACAGGTTTGAATGCAATGATGGTAATAATACAAAAACCACTAGAATATAATTATATTCCTAAACGAAAAGACTTATCAAACACATTCCAACAAATAATGTTGAAATAAATGTGTGAATATAATAAATGAAGAGTAACATATACAGGCGCAGGCATATCTATACGTATACAATAGACTTTGAACAAATAAAAACAAGAAATAAATTAAATGCGTGAAGGGCTCCACGGCGAGAAAAACAAAAACACAACAAAAGTTATATCTCAATCGTTGACTTCTTTGTTAACTCTATCTAGCTAAGACGTTGACTTCCAATGGTTAAAACTGGACTGATTCTACAAGATATGTCTGTTATTTTTAGGTCAGTTGCTCTGTATGAAAAGACAGCGAGTAATATCAAATCTTAAAACTAAAGCAGTTCCTAAAAACCAAAAAAGTGAGAAACAAGACCAATCCTAGAATTACATCAAGATATGTCTGTTATTTTTAGGTCAGTTGCTCTGTATGAAAAGACAGCGAGTAATATCAAATCTTAAAACTAAAGCAGTTCCTAAAAACCAAAAAAGTGAGAAACAAGACCAATCCTAGAATTACATTGAATGGGCCAGCAAAACTAGAACTGACATAGAACTGACATAATGAGTATATTTCAGTTACAGTTATACTCCATGAAGGTTAAGCCTTAAGGTATAGATAGACAATGTATACAGGAAAACAAATCCTAGTGAGATTGAAAAATTTACATTGGAATATGCTGATCTAACGACGTACAAGCAATCACGTCTGCTTAGTTACTGTCCTTTGGACTGTTGAAACTCCATCAACGAACTTTGTCCGAAAAAGAACATTGGCATTATTGAACATTCCTTCTTTCAATGAGACCACGATGAACTGTTAACATTGGCATTATTGAACATTCCTTCTTTCAATGAGACCACGATGAACTGTTAAGAATCGATTGAGATCAAATTTGGAATTGAGTAAACACACATAAGAGTAAATAAGGGTTGGAGTATAGAGATTTAGACCTGTGAGTGAGGGAAATGAGCTTTTATCATTCTTCCTATGTTCTGTGTGTGACTGAGATCAAGAGCTGCATCAACCTGAATTAACAACCTTTTGGATCTTCTGATCTTCTATGGTAATTTGAAATATCTACTTGGAAACTGAGAGATGTACCTCATCTAAAATATAAAGAGGAGCCGGTTTGAAGAGAAGCAATGCCAATATTAGTGATAGTGCAAGAAGTGATCTTTGCCCTCCGCTAAGTTCTGATAAAGATTGCTTCCAGACTTTTCCAAAGGCAACACGCACCTCAAGACCATCAAGGAAGCTACCGCCTTCAGGAGGTTCTAATTTTGCCATTGTACCAGGTAGTAGAGTTGAAAAGATTGATCCGAAATCCCTAAAACAAGAATTTCAGATGCTATCCATGAATGCTTCTCAACAAGTTTTTCTACCTTCGAGGAACAATCCTTGTGATCTGTCTCCATCCTTACTACCTATAAATAAATTGTAAGAGAAACAGTTTGTCACGAAAAGTCTATTTCTTGACATACAGAAATGTCAGTAAGTATTAATCTTTTCCAATTTTATATCGCAATCACGTTACAAGAAAGTCTTATTTTGAAATCTGATCCAATATACTCAACATCCCAAACTACTGTATGTTAACCCACTGAAACGTTTGGATTTTGACGCAGCTGAACCTTTGAAAACTTAAAGAAACCCAAGACAGAAACTCTTAATAGGCAAGACTAGTGAATACTACAGAAAAAACTTTGATACAGATTGGGAGAGCAACATAAATCAGAAAGGTAGTATGGAATAAAGAGCCATGGCCTGTTGCTTTGCAAAACTAGAAACAACAAATAGACAAAACAGAAAGTACCTCATTTTCCAATTTCTTTCTCTCAAGCTTCATGTCACTCAGCTTCTGCAGACAGTTTTCCTGGTTAGTGACAAATCCACTTATCTGTGTATCGCATTCCTTCATCTTTGCATGTATCAACTTCAGCTCTGCAAGAGACTCATCATGAACTTTTTGTAAGGCATCAACCTGCAGGAAATCATATATTAACATGCTATATTTCTCCATTTTTTATAAATTCTCCAAGATAGCAAAATCACAATCACCTTGGCTCGCTGCTCGTCTACTTCTGAAGTCAAAGTGCTAATTTGGGTTTTCAATGAAGCTAACTGGCTCTCCAAGGATGACTGTTCTTGCACATTGTGCTTCATTCAAGAGAGTGAGCCTTCTTCGGAAGGATTCAGGTGATCTTTAGACTTCCTGAGTATTGACTCTTCCTGCCTCTGCATCCAACCTCTTTGAGTTTTTGGAATACTGCTTATCAATCCTAAGCTTTCATATCAAGTCGGCATTAGCAAGTCTTTTGTTATTGAACGTTGTAATATTTCTGGTCTTTCTGTTGCATCTTTGGCTATTTCATGTTTTGTACAATACTTTGTTCTCAGAGTGTTACTCTGTTTTTTCTAGTTATATATGGAATGGAAAAGTCTTAGTAGAAAAAAAAAAAAAAAGTTCAGTATGTGATAATCTATATTTGTAACTGATAAAAATATTAGTCATCTTGTCAGGAAAAAACTTATTTATTTACATAAAATATTTTTTTTAAAAAAACATCATTTCTTATTACTATCTTCTATAAAATACACAATTTTAAGAACAACTCATTTCACCAACTTAATGAAGAAGCATTCCGAATCTGAAATAAGTACTACATAGGTTTTACAAGAGTTTAATTAATGAAGAAGCATTCCGAATCTGAAATAAGTACTACATAGGTTTTACAAGAGTTTAACCTTTTCAGATAATATTTTTGAATTTTTTAAGATAGTTATGAATATATTAGAAAAACAAACATAAAAATAGACATTTTGACATTTTTCTATCACCAATATCATACAGATTTGAATGAAATGATGGTAATAATACAAAATCCACTATAATATAATTATATTCCTAAACGAAAAGACTTATCAAACACATTCCAACAAATAATATTGAAATAAATGTGTGAATATAATAAATGAAGAGTAACATATACAGGCGCAGGCATAACTCTACGTATACAATAGACTTTGAACAAATAAAAACAAGAAATAAATTAAATGTGTGAAGGGCCCCACGGCGAGAAAAACAAAAACCAAAACAAAAGTTAAATCTCAATCGTTGACTTCTTTGTTAACTCTATCTATCTAAGACGTTGACTTCGATTGGTTAAAACTGGACTGATTCTACAAGATATGTCTGTTATTTTTAGGTCAATTGCTCTGTATGAAAAGACAGCGAGTAATATCAAATCTTAAAACTAAAGCAGTTCCTAAAAACCAAAAAGTGAGAAACAAGACCAATCCTAGAATTACATTGAATGGGCCAGCAAAACTAGAACTGACATAGAACTGACATAATGAGTATATTTCAGTTACAGTTATACTCCATGAAGGTTAAGCCTTAAGGTATAGACAATGTGTACAGGAAAACAAATCCGAGTGAGAATGAAAAATTTACTTTGGAATATGCTGATCTAATGACGTACAAGCAATCACGTCTGCTTAGTTACTGTCCTTTGGACTGTTGAAACTCCATCAACGAACTTTGTCCGAAAAAGAACATTGGCATTGTTGAACATTCCTTCTTTCAGCGAGACCACAATGAACTGTTAAGAATCGATTGAGATTCAAATTTGGAATTAAGTAAACGCAGATAAGAGTAAAGAAGTAAGGGTTTGAAGTATAGAGAATTAGACCTGTGAGTGAGGGAAATGAGCTTTTATCATTCTTCCTATGTTCTGTGTGTGACTGAGATCAAGAGCTGCATCAACCTGAATTAACAACCTTTTGGATCTTCTGATCTTCTATGGTAATTTGAAATATCTACTTGGAAACTGAGAGATGTACCTCATCTAAAATATAAAGAGGAGCCGGTTTGAAGAGAAGCAATGCCAATATTAGTGATAGTGCAAGAACAAGAAGTGATCTTTGCCCTCCGCTAAGTTCTGATAAAGATTGCTTCCACACTTTTCCGAAGGCAACACGCACCTCAAGACCATCAAGGAAACTACCACCTTCAGGAGGTTCTAGTTTTGCCATGGTACCAGGTAGTAGAGTTGAAAAGATTGATCCGAAATCCCTAAAACAGAAGGATTTAACAAAGGTTTGATATCATATATTCAGTCTAGAAATGGAGGCAAATGAATGAGATCATCATGAGCCAAAGAGCAAAGACAATAGAGAAGAAAAAGGCTACTCACTGGTTAACTTTAACCCAAGTAACTTTCAGAGTTTCTTTCTTCTTCTCATCAAGCTCCGCAATTACATTTGTGATTTCTTCTGCTTTTTCAAACATTGCCATAACCTTCTTGTTCACCCTTTTTTCCATGCTTCATGAGGGAAATATATAACCAGGAAAAAGAATGCATGTTATATTGATATTGCACTTCAAGAATGTGAAGACGGTATAGGTTGCAAAGAGATTAGATATATGTTAATCATCTTACACATACCCTGATTGATCTGACTGGAGCTTTTCAAGTTTTTCTCTTGCTACATACGGATCACAAGATCCAAAATCATAATCTGTCCCTCCTTTTCCGAAAAGTTGCTTTTCAGATGATATCCATGTATGCTTCTCAACAAGTTTTTCTACCTTCAAGGAACAATCCTTGTGATCGGTCTCCATCCTTACTACCTAGAATATATTGTAAGAAAAACAGTTGTCAAGAAAAGTCTATTCCTTGACATGCAGAAAATTTTCAGCAAGTACTCATCTTTTCCAATTTTATATCACAATCACGTTACAAGAAAGTCTTATTTTCAAATCTGAACCAATATACTCAACATCCCAAACTACTGTATGTTAACCCACTGAAACGTTTGGATGTTGACGCAATTACTGAACCTTTGAAATCTTAAAGAAACCCAAGACAGAAACTCTTAATAGGCAAGACTAGTGAAAACACTTTGATACAGAGTGGGAGAGCAACATAAATCAGAATGGTAGTATGGTATAAAGAATCATGGCTTTTTGCTTTGCAAACCTAGAAACAGCAAAAGGACAAAACAGAAAGTACCTCATTTTCCAATTTCTTTCTCTCAAGTTTCATGTCACTCAGCTTCTGCAGACAGTTTTCCTGGTTAGTGACAAAACCACTTATCTGTGTATCGCATTCCTTCATCTTTGCATGTATCAACTTCAGCTCTGCAAGAGACTCATCATGAACTTTTTGTAAGGCATCAACCTGCAGGAAATCATATATTAACATGCTATATTTCTCCATTTTTTATAAATTCTCCAAGAATAGCAAAATCACAATCACCTTGGCTCGCTGCTCGTCTACTTCCAAAGTCAA
Organism: Physaria fendleri; assembly: GCA_036630335.1. NCBI lineage: Eukaryota > Viridiplantae > Streptophyta > Magnoliopsida > Brassicales > Brassicaceae > Physaria > Physaria fendleri. Next base: position 23,258,385 of record CM071721.1, on the reverse strand, counting down.
AGTGCTAATTTGGGTTTTCAATGAAGCTAACTGGCTCTCCAAGGATGACTGTTCTTGCACTTGATGGAATTCTCTAGTGTGGAAACAGCATCAACACAATTTTTATAAGCAAGCTCCTTATCTTTGACTTGTGATCTCGCTTCTTCAAGCTCTGCTTCAAGTTTTTTAACTGCTTCACCAAGCTATATACACAACAGGTGATGGAAGTATAAATCTATGTGCTTTAAGTACCAAAAATACCAACGAAGCTGATAATTTAGCTTCGAAGTTCTAGTTAGGAAGACAGATATAAACCTTGTGATGCTCATTCTGTTCAGCCCTCTTCACAAATAAGGACAACTCATACGTTTTTAGTTCCAACTGTGCATTAATGTCTGTGAATTTCTTCTGAAGAGGCTGAAGCACTTGGATCTGTGATGTCAAAATAAACCAGCAGTTTAAGTTAAAAAGACTGAAAGCACTTTATTACTGTGAAATGAGGAATCTGAAGAGAGCAATCATAAAGAATAATTAAGCTACTACGTTATCTAACTTATCACGCCTCTTAAGTTCCATAGTATATTCGGTTCTATCGCGGGAGAATAGCTCAAGGGTTTACCTGGGCTTCGATATCAGACAACCTTTTCTGGTGTCCTTGTAATTTTGATTCAGCTTCTGCCAGTTCATGTAATTGCCTAAGGAGATCACCTCCACCCCTAAGGCAAAGGAATGAATATGAACAATGCTTGTATCTTTGACTCTAGGCATTTAACCACATCCGTAAAAACCAAGATAAATTTCATTAGAAATCTAAGAAAGACATACATACTTGCGACTCCCACCAGTAAGAAGACCACTTGGCTGGAAAATATCACCTTCAAGGGTGACACTTGGAGTTCGAATATCCCGATTGAAAGCAACCTGCAGAAACGTAATGAGGGGCATATCAAAAAACAAGTTCTAGAGGCAAAAGCAAAATGTTTTAAATAGTAGTGACAATGGGACAGAAATCAAAGTATACGATTGCATTTATAACCAAAGAATAGCTTAATATGATATGATCAATCAAGAGTTAGAACTATGAAATAAGATGATAAAGATAAATTTCATTAGAAATCTAAGAAAGACATACATACTTGCGACTCCCACCAGTAAGAAGACCACTTGGCTGGAAAATATCACCTTCAAGGGTGACACTTGGAGTTCGAATATCCCGATTGAAAGCAACCTGCAGAAACGTAATGAGGGGCATATCAAAAAACAAGTTCTAGAGGCAAAAGCAAAATGTTTTAAATAGTAGTGACAATGGGACAGAAATCAAAGTATACGATTGCATTTATAACCAAAGAATAGCTTAATATGATATGATCAATCAAGAGTTAGAACTATGAAATAAGATTAGATAAACAAAAACATGTGCATGTTGACATCATCTCACAAAAACGAAAAGCTGAAGCCACTGCCCACATATAATACTAAATGCTTGGAAGAGACTTACTTCTTTAGCTGCATCTGTAGTTTTGCAAACAAAAGTGGAGCCAAAAACATACTCCATGGCATTCTGCAAAATACCATGGTTCACACAAATATGAACTTTTTGCAAACAAAAGTGGAGCCAAAAACATACTCCATGGCATTCTGCAAAATACCATGGTTCACACAAATATGAACTTGAATTTAAAATTCAACACTTATAGCTATGTATGAGAAGAAAATTATCAGCTATGAGGATTTTGTGTTCTTGAAAACTTGAAAAATAGAGGATTTAAGATGTTACTATATGAAGGTGGA
>CM071721.1:23130334-23146124 GCA_036630335.1 Physaria fendleri | reverse complement strand
TACTAATCATATGATTTGACTTGAATTAAGTTCATAGCAATGATGTCGTTATTGCATTGTTTCATAAATAGATTTGACTTGAATTCATAGTTATGATCGATAGGTTTTGTTAAGTCTGATGTTAGGGCTGACGTATATTATTATTCAGTCAATAAATGTACAATTATTATTAAGAAGAATAGGTTGTTTTGAGTAAAATTGTACGGGTAATTTTTTTTTTGTTCATATTTGATTACCAAAATTCTATTCTTATTCGGATTTTTGATTATGATCTGAGAGTCATCGGGAAAATCGATGGAATTTTCCGATGAAATTTCTGTCTAACCGGAAAATTTATTTGTCGACTTTCCGACACAATCTCACTAATCATCCTCGTTGGAAAATTCCGTCGAGGTTCTGACCAGTCATTTTTTTCTTTTTTTTTTTTTTGGGCCGATTTTTTTTTAAACCAACGGAATTTCATCCGAAAATGGATCCAGATTTCCGATCACAAAAAGTTCTGTCAGAATCTCGATGGAATTTCATCGGAAAGTGGGTCCAGATATTCGACCATAAAAAATTCTGCCAGAATCTCGACGGAATTTTCCAACAGAATTTTATCGGAAAGTGGGCACAGATTTCCGACCACAAAAAAATGTCGGAAACGGTGGTCGGAATATATATATATATATATATATATATATATATATATTTTGTAGTGTATGGCTGCTTCTTCTAATTGTTTATACTCATTCATAGAATATCTTATTTGATGTTAGGGTTTCTTTTAAGTTATTGTCTTTGATGTCATTTGTAGGGCGTTTGCCAAAGCAAATCCTAGAATTCATGAACGTGCCAGGCCTAGACAGAAAACATGTAGCCAGCCATTTGCAGGTTAACCTAAATTCTATAAACATTGTTTAAATCATATACTTTAATTTAATATCTTATATCAACATTAAAATATATGACTAATGTTGGAGTTGTTTAAATTACACAGAAGTACCGACTTCAGATGAAGAAGTTCGAAGAAGCCAAAGCTAGCTACATCGGTCCACAGAGCTCGTACTACAGAAAGAGTTTAAACCAGTAGTATCTGTCTGAATCTCATCCCATCTATGGTATTGGTCAATCTAGGAGCCTAGGTGTTAACAACAATGACTCTAATAACCACATGTACTATGGACCAAAACCCATCTATGATGTGAGCCAAGTTGGATCCAACTTGGTGCCAACTGCGGGAGGAAACTTCGGATTTTCAAGTGGCGTGTTGCCTGTAAACGAGGCAGGGAGATGTAACACTCCGATCTCGCTAAACAGCAACACTCCACTACCGCTAAACAGCAGAGACAATGTACTTGAAAGTTGCAAATGGACTAGGCCTAATGGACTAGACAGGAGAGTCGTTTCTGGAACATCTCAACTGTCTCAAGTGCCTAGGCTTTGACAATCATATGCACCAATGAATGTTTTGGGTATGAACTGTGATCATGGTATTGGTTACGAGCCAAGTAATGGAGATAGCTGGCTCGGTGAAAATCTGGATGCTGTTTTTGTTTTCGATTATATTTTAAATTTCGGATCTTTTTCTGGATGCTGTTTTTGTTTTCGATTATATTTTAAATTTCGGATCTTTTCTTTTTTTTGGTAAATTCCGGATCTTGGTTTATCTTGATGCGTATTTTCAACTGGATGCTATTTTCTGCAAATCACGCGCCAATTGCCACAGCTGTTGATATAGGTATTTTGAAAATACGCCTTAATAACCAATGATTTTTAATTTTATATGATTGATTCTAGTTGTAGATGTGTTTAGAAACATATAATATATCTCATTTGAATATATTTTTTCAACTAAATAGAGGAAAGAAAATTTGATAATAAATTTGGAAAATTTTGCCTTTTATTGATAAGTATGTTTTTCACTTATTTTGAATTTACTTATTTTTATTTACTTTCTCTAAAATTAATTTAATAGTTTTATCTTATTAGCTGTCAATAAATAATTTCTTTACAAAGTCAAGTATCATTGTAAATAAAAAGATAAGTGATGAGATAATGACAAAAAAAAACAAGATAAATATTAGTTGTCCTAAAAATTTAAATTTATTATATATTTATAAATTATGCATTCCTAAAATAAAAAGAAGTATTGCACACTGTGTGCAAAATGGGTATAAATATATGGGTCAACCCAACCCATATAATAAAAAACGAACCTGTAATTTTTTATTTCAATTTTCTGCCAAAACACGAATCTACATTTTTCTAGCAAAAAAACGAATCTTTACTTTTTACCAAAAACACGACGTAATTTCCCTATAATATCATAAATGACGATAGTGATGATTATTATAATAAAAGTGATGATGTTCATAATAATAATAATACACCCCTATGCACACATGTCCAATTTGGTTTGTAATTATTTTCAAATATTAATTACAATTATAAAGCAGAAATTATTAATTAATTATTTTTTTTAATTTTCTCCAAATGAGCTATAATTGATATTTTAGGGAATCAGATATATACTAAAACAGATATACAGAATTTTGTTTTCTATATAAAACAGATATTTTAGGGAATCAGATATATACTAAAACAGATATACAGAATTTTGTTTTCTATATAAAACAGATATGCTAAAGGAAAACCAAATCTCCTTATTTAAATTTCTTTTTTCAAATAATTAGATGATTATCCACACACATAGTGTGATATTAATTATTTAAATTATTATAACAAAAAAATAGAAATAATATAAAAATTGTGAAATATTTTTTTGTTCCCATCTGAATGTAGTATTTTTATAATGGTATATTTTTGTAGATAACTTAGATAATATTTTGGTATATATATCTTTAAAACCACATAAATTTAAATCATTATGATAATGACACTTAATTATTTTGCTTGTAATCTAAATTGTGAAATATTTTTTTGTTCCCATCTGAATGTAGTATTTTTATAATGGTATATTTTTGTAGATAACTTAGATAATATTTTGGTATATATATCTTTAAAACCACATAAATTTAAATCATTATGATAATGACACTTAATTATTTTGCTTGTAATCTAAAGTTTTGATAATTATCTTTAAAACCACATAAATTTAAATCATTATGATAATAATGACACATAATTATTTTTCTTGTCATCTAAATCATTATGATAATGACACATAATTAAGTCATTATTATTGTTATCTAAATTTTTTTTATATATATTTTTAGAACTTTAAAATATTTGTTTATCAACAATATTTTTTATATTTATCAAAAAAAAATTATTTTTATTAGATAAATATTAATTTAAGATGAGTATTAAAATAAAATTTTAAATATAATTGGATATTTGTATATTTTTCCTAATAATGATTTTGGTAATGCGAATATGTCATTTTAGTTCTTCAATAATATACATCTCAGATAATATACAGGAAATTATTCAGCTAGCTATTGTATTATCTATCTATATATATTATTAAAAAAACATAAAATGAGCTAAGAAAATTTGGCGGACAAATCTTTACTACTCAAAAGCAAGTAAGAGTCCCGGGTTAGTGTCATAGAAGAAATATAAAACACTGGAATCAAGTAACAAAAGATTTCATAATGCAGTTTTATGCTAAGTTCTTAACTAATTGATGCTAACATAAGTTCCTTTTTTTATTTGTTTTGTCTCTTTGAATGATAACTGAGGATCAGGACAACAGATTTGTCCACTGGAACAACAAGCTCTCTTAGCGACAAAAAAAAGTAAGTAAAATTATATGTCTAGATGCTCTATCTAGATGTAACTTTGTTTGCTTTTGTATTTATATGCAATTAATAAAAAAACAACTAAAAATGATAATGATTTAGTAAATAAATAATATTTAATTATTTGAATTACATATAAAATGTAATAATTTTAGGTTTCTATTTCCTTTTCGTGTTTTTGCGTTTTGGCGGAAAATAGAGTTTCCTCATTTTTTTTAAAAAACGTATTTCCGTGTTGTTGACAGGAAATAGTGTTTTTACGGAAATTGTATTTCCGTGTTTTTATGAGAAATCATGTTTCCACGATTTTTTTACGGGAATCATGTTTCCATGCTTTTAACGTAAAATCGTGCTTTCGTGCTTTTGATAGAAAATCGTGTTTCTTTATTTTTGAAAGAAAACATGTTTCCGCGTTTTTAAAGGGAAATCGTATTTCTGCGTTTTCGAAAGGAAATCTTGTTTCCGCGTTTTTGACAGAAAATTGTGTTTCCGCTTTTTGACGGAAAATTGTGTTTCCGCTTTTTGACGGAAAATCGTCTTTCTGTGTTTTGACAGAAAATCGTATTCTACTTTTTGACGGAAAATCGTACTTCCAATTTTTTTTACGAAAAATCGTGTTTTTGTATTTTTAAAGAAAAATCGTGTTTCCGTTTGATAGAAAAACGTGTTTTCGTATTATTTTTTTAATGGTGAATTGTGTTTTTCCGTAGTCTTGATGGGAAATCGTATTTCCATGATTTTGACGGAAAACATGTTTTTTTCTTCCGTTTTATAGTTTTATTTTGTTTTAATTAAAAGGTATTTTAGACTTTTGATTTTTGAGATGTAAATACAGCCTCTCCAAGTTCAATTTTAAAATATCTCAAATATTTCATCTCAACATTTCAAATATCTCATTTTAACATCTAGATACAAATTTAAATAAAAAAAAACGAACAATATTTGAACGTTTGTATCTAGATATTACATCTAGATGAGAAAACAGATGAGAAAACAAACAGGATAATTAATGTTTTGCCTTAATTCACTAATGGAAAAATATGTTTTATTGATCATACAATATAACTTGATTCTTGAAACCAATCCAGAGGGTATGAATCAAAACGAGATGAGTCTCCAGAAAGTATGTATTCAAAGTTCTCTTCACTTACTACTAAACCATGTAAAGAAGCTAGGTCCTAGGGTCAGTTTATTAGTGTCTTGACAAAATAATCCTTGCTGGTTAATATTATTTGATAATTAGGGACACCGAGCATATGATTTAACATATAAATCATGTCAGTATTGTATTGTTTGAGAAGTAGAATTCAAGTTCATAATTATGATCGATAGGTTTGGTTAATTATGATGCTAGGGCTGACGTATACGTATATTATTATTGTTATTCAGTCAATAAATATGGCTGATTGTTTTGCTTTGTGTTTGATGTCATTTTGTAGAGGCTCGACCAAAAGAGATCCTAGAACTCATGAAGGAGGTGCCAGGCATAAACAAAAGAATTATAGGCAGCCATTTGCAGGTTAAATAAATTCTATAAACATTGTTTAAATCGTATTTCAAAGTAAATAATCAATATATGTTATTCTTGAATTTAACATATTACATCAATATAAAAATATATGACTAATGTTAAGAGATGTTTACATTACACAGAAGTACCGAAAGCAGATATCTGCAGAAGCCGAAGCCGAAGCTAGGTTGAACAACCCACAAAACGCGTACATTAGTCCATTTCATCCAAGCTTTGGTATTGGTCAATCTAGCAATGATAACTCTAATAACAACATGCACTATGGACAAAACCCCATCTATGATGTGAGCCAAGCTGGATCCAATGTGTTGCCAGTTCAGGGAGGAAGCCCTGGAGTTATTGGAACGTCTCAAGTGTCTCAAGTGCCTAGGTTTGGACAATCTGATGCATCAAACAATGTTTTCGGTATGAACCCTAATCTCGGTAATGGTTACAACAAGCCAAGTCGTTTCGTTGGGTTAATGGTAGATAAATATGGAAATTTGGTTGGGACTTGATGTTAAAGACTTTCTCGGTGAAAATTTGGGTGGCATGAACTCCAACTTCAATAACAACAATGTTCACTCACCAAGCGTCTTTAGGACACCTCAAGCATCTCAAGTTTCTCTATCTGGACATCATGGTATGCACCCTAATCATAGTACTGGTTATAAGCATAGTAATTACACTGGGATCAATACAAATGAACATCCACTTTTGGTGGATTTGGTGGAGCAAGAGTTATTGGTAACAGTAATGGCTTTCATGGTCAAATTATGGGTACCATGAACTTGAACTTGAACAACAACAACATGATGAGTAACCATGGATCTTCAACGTCGAGGTTTGCTTCTCCATATCAGTCAAGAAGGAACTTAAATGCACAAATGAATGGTCTGGTTCCTGTACCACATAACCCAAGCATGCCTAGTGATCATCATGGCATCAACCAGCCTTTCAACAATACAATTAACTCTCAGTTTAATCAGAGTAACAATAATAGTCTTGAAAGGAATGCAATTACTAATGTAAGTCATATTTATATTTCTTTCTTTAGCAGCATATATAATTGATTACAAGATCTATATAGATTGAAAATCTAATCATCTATATACATAATTTATGATTTAGGTGAATGACAACACTAGTGGTGAAATGTTGAACTCTGTCGCTTCTAATTTGGGAATGTATGTTCCTACTTCCAACATGAACAATACAAATCAGGTGAACAATACAAATCAGGTAACTATATTTATATATCTTTTTAATATATTTATTTCAATCGTTTTCTTGTAATTGTGTAGAATGTTTATATCTATATAGGTTGAAAAATAATGATAATATATATACATAATCTATGATTTAGGTGAATGCCAACACTAATGGAGCAATAAAAATAATGATAATATATATACATAATCTATGATTTAGGTGAATGCCAACACTAATGGAGCAATGCTGAACTCTGTCGCTGCTAATTCAAAAGTGTATGGTTCTACTCCAAACATGAGCACTACAACAAATCAGGTAATTATGATTTATAAATATCTAATTTATATATATATATATATATATTAAATCACTTTCATGTAAAATGACATTACAAAACAATTGATATTTTTATTTTATAGGATTTTACATAATTTTCACTTTGAAGGGAGAAAATCTAATTATATACTATAATAACATATTATCATTACTTATATAGACATATATATAAGTTGCTTATAATATTTGTAGTTTCAGAAAAATGTCATATGTGAAATATATTAACTTTTTATATATATAAGTTGCTTATAATATTTGTAGTTTCAGAAAAATGTCATATGTGAAATATATTAACTTTTTACATCAAATTCAGTGACGGGGTTGTGTTTATATTTTTTTGATATAGGATTTGCCAGATGGAGACTTCAATCGACGATGATGACATGAACTAAAAAAAAGCTCTCCAAGTTAATTTCAATAAAAAGAAGTATTTGATAACTTTGGTTATGTTGTTGTTTAAGATTTTATTTTAATTTGGATATTGTTTTTTAATTAATATTATATTTTAAATTTTGGATATTGGTTTATTTTGTGTTTTCAATTTGGATGCTATTTTATGAATTTATTAGTTTTATATGATTGATATTTTTTCCTCGAAAAAACCTATCTTATTAACAATACAGGAATAGAACCACCTTATGGATCGGACCACCATTTTCTCAAATCCACCGAAAGAACCTATCAACGACGAAGATACAGGAGATAACACCCATGGTTGTGGCCACAACCGTCGTGTTAATTTCAATAAAAAGAAGTATTTGATAACTTTGGTTATGTTGTTGTTTAAGATTTTATTTTAATTTGGATATTGTTTTTTAATTAATATTATATTTTAAATTTTGGATATTGGTTTATTTTGTGTTTTCAATTTGGATGCTATTTTATGAATTTATTAGTTTTATATGATTGATATTTTTTCCTCGAAAAAACCTATCTTATTAACAATACAGGAATAGAACCACCTTATGGATCGGACCACCATTTTCTCAAATCCACCGAAAGAACCTATCAACGACGAAGATACAGGAGATAACACCCATGGTTGTGGCCACAACCGTCGTAGTGATCTATGATGGACCTAAAGACGGGGCTTGACAAACGCGAGAACCACTAATCGAAGACGAAGGGGAAGAAGATGACGCCGACCTTCGTTTGAAATCGGAGGATCGGCACCTCGTATCGATGTTCAGAAACCAGACAACTCGATGCCAAGAAGTGGGATCTCGGTGGTCACCGATCTGATCCCAAACACGGGAAGCAGTGAAGGTCGGAGGGAAATAATCTTTCTCATAGCACCAGCAAACCGTGTCTCGACCTGCGTCTGCCCGAGAAAGTGTGAGTTATATAAGTTGCTTATAATATTTGTAGTTTCAGAAAAATGTCATATGTGAAATATATTAACTTTTTATATCAAATTCAGTGACGGGGTTGTGTTTATATTTTTTTGATATAGGATTTACCAGATGGAGACTTCAATCGACGATGATGACATGAACTAAAAAAAAAGCTCTCCAAGTTAATTTCAATAAAAAGAAGTATTTGATAACTTTGGTTATGTTGTTGTTTAAGATTTTATTTTAATTTGGATATTGTTTTTTAATTAATATTATATTTTAAATTTTGGATATTGGTTTATTTTGTGTTTTCAATTTGGATGCTATTTTATGAATTTATTAGTTTTATATGATTGATATTTTTTCCCTCGGAAAAGCTTATCTTATTAACAGTACACAAATATAACCACCTTCTTCTCAAATCCACCGAAAGAACCTATCAACGACGAAGATACATGAGATAACACCCACAACCGCCGTAGTGATCTATGATGGACCAAAAGACGGGGCTTGACAAACGCGAGAACCACTAATCGAAGACGAAGGAGAAGAAGATGACGCCGACCTTCGTTTGAAATCGGAGGATCGGCACCTTGTATCGATGTTCAGAAACCAGCTGGTCAAGAAGTGGGATCTCGGCGGTCACGGATCTGATCCCAAACACGGGAAGTAGTGAAGGTCGGAGAGAAATAATCTTTCTCATAGCACCAGCAAACCGTGTCTCGACCTGCGTCTGCCCGAGAAAGTGTGAGTAATCTGACTTGCTCAACGATATCCTGAAACCGACGAAGATTATTATTTTGAAGCCTCCAAATATGTCCATCTGTAGCATCACAAACTTTTGCATCTAACGGATACCAAGATTCGGGTAGCGGAATCACCTAATCTGTAAAAGAGAGGATCTACATCCAACCAGTTATCAAGCTAAAAATAAGTGGAACAACCATAATTTACCATAGGGTGAATTTAGCAAGAAAGAGGGGAATGAAGCTTAAGTAGTGCTTCGTCCAAGCTACCTAAAAAGTATTAGAGGAGAAGGAGTCAAAGCCACTAACTCTTCTCAACAACTCTTTTTTTTTTTTTTTTTTTTTTTTTTTTTTTTTTTTTTTTTTCTCATGACTTCTCAACAACTCTATTTCTATTATTAGCTATATTATCTATAATTTAGGAAGAAGTAGTTTTGCCTTTTTCTATAAAATATATGTAACGCTTTTATCTTTAATCTGGAATAAATATTTTCATTCAACGTTTCTAATATGATATCAGAGCCCTAATGATTTAACGATTGGCTTGATCCTGATTTTCTTTGTTTTTCAAGCCATAGTGCTTCTCTGATTGAAGTTTATCATGAACCTCTCAATCTTTTTTTCTTTTCTCTAACCCATAGTGTTTCTCAACAACTCTTGTTGTTCCAGATCCAAAGTGATCCTATATGCTTCTTAACAACTTTTGTTGTTCCAGATCCAAAGTGATCCTCTAAACTATATGCTTATTAACAATTTTTGTTGTTCCAGATCCAAAGTTGATCCTCTAAGCTATATTTTTGTTGTTCCAGATCCAAAGTTGATCCTCTAAGCTATATGCTTCATCACGTCTAGAGATGCATTCTCCAGTCACTTCGTCCAACCACACATGTTCGTGACACCTCCATCGATGATACAAGTTTATCCAAGTTTCTACGATTGCTTCAAGATTGGCTATTCTTAAATCTCCATCTTGAGGGGCGTATTAGAGAGAAAAAGGAGTCAAAGCCACTAACTCTATTTCTATTATTAGCTATATTATCTGTAATTTAGGAAGAAGTAGTTTTACCTTTCTCTATAAAATCTATGTAACTTTTTTAGTTTAATCAATGAAATAAGTCTTTTCATTCAAACTACTTCTTCCTAAATTACAGATAATATAGCTAGTAATAAAAATAGAGTTGTTGACTCCTTCTTCTCTCTAATAAAAAGAACCTGTAGAGTTTAAGATACGCCAGATTCAGATTAGACTGTAAGAGGAAATGATAGAGGAATCACGAACCTTTCGAATACCCAAACCGCTTTCTTTCTTAGGTCTACGAACGTCATCCCTAGACTTTCGTTTTCTCGCGGGAGTTAAGTGAACCAGACCACAGAAAAGTACCGCGCATTTTTCAGGTTTGGGTATTCGAAAGTATTAATAATGTTTAAAGGTTTTTAAAAATAAAACCGATTTTAGTATTATATTTTATAGAATATGTTTTGTGGGTTTTTATAAATGAAGCGTTTTAATAATGTTGAACTTGTTAGTCTAGAACAAAAAAAGAGATTTTGCAAAATGTTAGAAATTTGATCAATGATTCATTTAGTTAGCTTTAATAGAACAAAAAAAGAGATTTTGCAAAATGTTAGAAATTTGATCAATGATTCATTTAGTTAGCTTTAATGGGCTCAATATATGAGATGAGACGGCTCAGTTCACTTAAATTAGCAACACTTCATCTTCACAAGTCTCCTCCTTTTTGCCGAGTGAACCCTAGCCCGACCACATTCCGATTTCAGTGGCGATTCAACCTCACTGCTCAACAAAAATGGTGAATGTCTTCAGGTAAAGGAATAATACTTGTTTTATTTCACATCTTTAAGTGTTTAATCTCGACATGAGACTCTTATTTGTTTTTCTCCGAAGCTTTCAAAACCTTCAACATCCCTTCACAGGGAGAGGTACAAGACAACTGGTAAGACCTCCTTTTCAAATGAGCTTCATAAACCTTCTGGTGGATTTTTGCTCAAGGTAACTTCTTTATCTATTTGGAACTTTCTAACTTCCCTTTTTTAGATTCGAACAGAACCAAAAAAACATTACTATCTTTAATGGTCTTCTCTCTTTACAGGTCTCTGACTTTCCTTGTCGTCTCATCTCCATTTAAGCATATCTCATGGTGAGTCTCAATTCACTTCTTAATCCCTTTTTTTTACAGGTCTCTGACTTTCCTTGTCGTCTCATCTCCATTTAAGCATATCTCATGGTGAGTCTCAATTCACTTCTTAATCCCTTTTTAAGATTCTCTGCTTTTCCATGACATTTTAACACACTAGCTTTTTGGATTTCAATACAATGATACATTTATGATTTTATAATTATTCCAATCATTATTTTTTTTTTTGAAGCTTTCCTTATAAGTACCACAAGACAAGCCAAGGAAATAATTCAAGTATGTTATAGAACTTGGTCAGAGTCCCCAATGCTTAGATTTTAACAATTCTCCAATGGTCCCCAATGCTTCTTAAGAGGATTGTGGTCATTCCCCAATGCTTAGATTTTAACAATTCTCCAATGGTCCCCAATGCTTCTTAAGAGGATTGTGGTCATTTGACACTACGTCTCTTTATCACATTTAGTTTCAGTACCATATCTAATTTTGCTATTAATCACTTCACTAAACATTTTTTTCAAATCTTTTATTGAACTTAATTTTCTCACAATTTAGTTTAAATAAACTAACATGTAAAAAAGAAAAAAAAAACTTATTTTAAAAGTTTTTTTTGGTCTAACAACTTATTTTAAAAGCTATATAAACCACAACTTTAATAATGTATAAGAAAACAATTTAACTTATTATTATAAAATTAAGTTTCTTGACAAAAAAAAATAAAAATTAAGTTATTAGGATATAACTTATCCAAAGGAGATTTCTTCTCATCCTAAACTTAAATATATTTCTGTATTGTCATAAAAAATCTTTTAATATATCTTAGTGATTAATTTTTGAATTCTCCATATTCCTGTATTATCAGAAAAAAAAACTTTTAATATTATCTTAGTGATTAATTTTTGAATTGTCCATATTCCTGTATTATTAGAAAAAAATCTTTTAATATTATCTTTGTGATTAATTTTTGAATTGTCCATATTCATGTATTATCAGAAAAAATCTGTTAATATTATCTTAGTGATTAATTTTTGACTTGTCCATATTCCTATATTATCAGAAAAAAATCTTTTATATTATCTTAGTGATTAATTTTTGAATTGTCCATATTCCTGTATTATCAGAAAAATATCTTTTAATATTATCTTAGTGATTAATTTTTGAATTGTCCATATTCATGTATTATCAGAAATTTTTTAAAAAATATTATCTTAGTAATTAATTTTTGAATTATCCATATTCATGTATTATCAGAAAACTTTTAATATTATCTTAGTGATTAATTTTTGAATTGTCCATATTCCTGTATTATCAGAAAAAAATCTTTTAAATTATCTTTGTGATTAATTTTTGAATTGTCCATATTCCTGCATTATCAGAAAAAAATCTTTTAATATTATCTTAATGATTAATTTTTGAATTGTCCATATTCCTATATTATCAGAAAAAAAAACTTTTAATATATCTTAGTGACTAATTTTTGAATTATCCACATTCCTGTATAAGAAAACAATTTTGACTTATTAGTATAAAATTAAGATATTAGGATATAACTTATCCCCCTGTCAAAAAAAATATATAGATAACTTACCAAAAGAGATTTCTTCTCATCCATAACTTAAATATATTCCTGTATATTATCATAAAAAAAATCTTTTGATATTATCTTAGTGATTAATTTTTGAATTATCCATTATCAACTCCACTCCATCATTGAATCTTAGCCAAGTGTTTTGGACTTTATATTGCCAAATTGAGTAATATAGAAGTAGTCATAAAGTAGTCATATAAAAGGCCATATCTGTCTCCACACAATCATTTAAATATCCAATCTTTGGTGCAGATTATACAAACGTGTGTAATCAGAAGAGTATATAAGAGTGGCGTCCTCTCTCAAGAGGATTATCTCTGAGCCTAGATGACAGCTTTTGATTCGCAGGCAAAACTTATTTTTCTTCTTCTTTTCTTTTGATTTCAATTGGGGTTTTATCTTTAATGGAGAACTAGATGTGACTATTGGAGAACTAAATGTGACTATTGTTTCGATTTGAAGACGGTGCTATTCATTTGATTTATATGTATTATGTTGTAGGCCCCTGACAAAAAAATGTATTATGTTGTAGACTTGTAGGTATCAGCGGCAGAGGCAACAATCTCGTGGGTCACGAGTTTATGAAGATAGTGTCTGCGTTCGAAGATTGGTGAAGTACTTATACGATCAGGACATAGGCCTTCTGTGAGTATGCATGTAGTCAAAATATTTGTTTTATCCCCAATGCTTAGATTTTAACAATTCTCCAATGGTCCCCAATGCTTCTTAAGAGGATTGTGGTCATTTGACACTACGTCTCTTTATCACATTTAGTTTCAGTACCATATCTAATTTTGCTATTAATCACTTCACTAAACATTTTTTTCAAATCTTTTATTGAACTTAATTTTCTCACAATTTAGTTTAAATAAACTAACATGTAAAAAAGAAAAAAAAAACTTATTTTAAAAGTTTTTTTTGGTCTAACAACTTATTTTAAAAGCTATATAAACCACAACTTTAATAATGTATAAGAAAACAATTTAACTTATTATTATAAAATTAAGTTTCTTGACAAAAAAAAATAAAAATTAAGTTATTAGGATATAACTTATCCAAAGGAGATTTCTTCTCATCCTAAACTTAAATATATTTCTGTATTGTCATAAAAAATCTTTTAATATATCTTAGTGATTAATTTTTGAATTCTCCATATTCCTGTATTATCAGAAAAAAAAACTTTTAATATTATCTTAGTGATTAATTTTTGAATTGTCCATATTCCTGTATTATTAGAAAAAAATCTTTTAATATTATCTTTGTGATTAATTTTTGAATTGTCCATATTCATGTATTATCAGAAAAAATCTGTTAATATTATCTTAGTGATTAATTTTTGACTTGTCCATATTCCTATATTATCAGAAAAAAATCTTTTATATTATCTTAGTGATTAATTTTTGAATTGTCCATATTCCTGTATTATCAGAAAAATATCTTTTAATATTATCTTAGTGATTAATTTTTGAATTGTCCATATTCATGTATTATCAGAAATTTTTTAAAAAATATTATCTTAGTAATTAATTTTTGAATTATCCATATTCATGTATTATCAGAAAACTTTTAATATTATCTTAGTGATTAATTTTTGAATTGTCCATATTCCTGTATTATCAGAAAAAAATCTTTTAAATTATCTTTGTGATTAATTTTTGAATTGTCCATATTCCTGCATTATCAGAAAAAAATCTTTTAATATTATCTTAATGATTAATTTTTGAATTGTCCATATTCCTATATTATCAGAAAAAAAAACTTTTAATATATCTTAGTGACTAATTTTTGAATTATCCACATTCCTGTATAAGAAAACAATTTTGACTTATTAGTATAAAATTAAGATATTAGGATATAACTTATCCCCCTGTCAAAAAAAATATATAGATAACTTACCAAAAGAGATTTCTTCTCATCCATAACTTAAATATATTCCTGTATATTATCATAAAAAAAATCTTTTGATATTATCTTAGTGATTAATTTTTGAATTATCCATTATCAACTCCACTCCATCATTGAATCTTAGCCAAGTGTTTTGGACTTTATATTGCCAAATTGAGTAATATAGAAGTAGTCATAAAGTAGTCATATAAAAGGCCATATCTGTCTCCACACAATCATTTAAATATCCAATCTTTGGTGCAGATTATACAAACGTGTGTAATCAGAAGAGTATATAAGAGTGGCGTCCTCTCTCAAGAGGATTATCTCTGAGCCTAGATGACAGCTTTTGATTCGCAGGCAAAACTTATTTTTCTTCTTCTTTTCTTTTGATTTCAATTGGGGTTTTATCTTTAATGGAGAACTAGATGTGACTATTGGAGAACTAAATGTGACTATTGTTTCGATTTGAAGACGGTGCTATTCATTTGATTTATATGTATTATGTTGTAGGCCCCTGACAAAAAAATGTATTATGTTGTAGACTTGTAGGTATCAGCGGCAGAGGCAACAATCTCGTGGGTCACGAGTTTATGAAGATAGTGTCTGCGTTCGAAGATTGGTGAAGTACTTATACGATCAGGACATAGGCCTTCTGTGAGTATGCATGTAGTCAAAATATTTGTTTTATTTCTGTGAGTATGCATGTAGTCAAAATATTTGTTTTATGTGTGTGCTCTTGACATATAGGTTGTATCATTCTTGATTTTGCAGAACAGTATTAGCTTCTGGAGAAAATTTGTGATGGAGTTTTTTTCTCCTGGTGCAAAGAAAATATGGTGCCTCTTTGATCTAAACAATCTGGGACATAGCACACCTGGTCTTGGTCTTTTTCCTCAGGCAGCCACGGTTTGTCTCCTTCTTTTGATCTTCTTATGGTGTTGTAGTTAACACATATGGTATTAGTTCTATTACCTAATCTAAACTTATTCTTGTTGTTTGCTGGTTAAGTGGCACTGTAATCTATGTGATTCTAAATCAGGAAGAGGATTTGGAAAGATCTAGTTTTTTACTTATTACCTAATGAAAAAGAAGGAAATGTCATAGATGTACTTGGAAGTTGCCAATGGACTAGGCCCAATGAACGCGACAGGAGAATCGTTTCCGGAACATCTCAACTGTCTCAAGTACCTAGGCTTGGACAATCTGATGCACCCAAGGAATGTTTTGGGTATGAACTTTAATCTTGGCCTTGTTTACGAGCCAAGTAATGGTAATGGC
>CM071721.1:23034151-23045812 GCA_036630335.1 Physaria fendleri | reverse complement strand
TTTTTTTTTTTTTTTTTTTTTTACCGTTCGAGCAAAACCTGTTGCAACGGGTTAATGTTTTGCTACAAAACTCTCATGCTGTTTTTGGAGAGACACGAGATTTATAGTGAACACAGGCAGGCAAATGGCATCACACAAAAATGGTGAATGCTCATGACTTATTAGTTATTACTTCTCTGTCACTTTTAAAGCTGCAATTTTGATGTCACCACTAATCATAGCATGTCACTGGTTACAGGTTGAGTTCGATGTAGCAAATCTTGGAGAACTTGGAATTCACCACAGCTCATTTCAGTGTCAGCTGTAGTTGTGGTAGCTGGTGAAGAAACAAGTTTGGTAATAAGAACTAGAATCTTCAGTAATGATGAATTAAGGTAAGTTCAATAAACAATATCAAAGTGTCTCTCATCTGTTCTTTTTTTCCTTTATAATCTTCATAACCATTTAGCTGCTGTCAATTTTCGTTGCAAGCATATGGGTAGCTATGTTTCAATGGAGGCAACTGTGGCACCATGTAAAGGAACTATCTTTGACGAGTCGAATGTCAATAATTCCCAAAATTCACAGCCTGGTTTTCTTGGACGTTGTGTCATTGAGGTATGACGCTTTGTCTTAGATTATTTGTCGATTGAGATTTATAGAGATGTTTACATATGGAAAAAGTGTACCTTTATTCTAGCCACCCGATTGGTATATTGATTCCAGACATCTTAATAACTTGCATTTTTGATGTCTTTCAGCATAATGAATTGCTTATTGTTGAGGCAGGAATCAAGCAGGAAAGTATTAGATCGTTGTCAACAAAATGCAAGAGCTTCAAAATGGATTAGAAATTAGATCGTTGTCAACAAAATGCAAGAGCTTCAAAATGGGTTAGAAAACGTGAAGAATTAAAAAATGTTTCACTTTTTGATCATTGTTCCAATATTCACATCTCTATATGAAATTGTTTTTTTTTTTCCTTTTTTTCAGATCACCAAGAGCGATGAACCAGGCAGACACGTATATTGCAGATCCACAACTTGAACTAGAGGTGTTGTATCAGATAGTTGAAGTTCTGGACAGGTTTTATAGAGATGAACAAAGACCTGTAATATCATAAATAATGTTGGATTCATCAAGTATGACAGATCAAGCAAGAAAGCGACAGTCTTATTACAAGGCCTTGCGTTTGCAAACGATATTTTGCTAAGCAAATACCGGTCTTTTGTATTGGTAGTGGAAAAAACCACTGGCAAGATCCTAAGACTTTGGCTCTCTGGTCCAAAATCAGGAACACACGAATTCTTTGCTGAGCTTCCGGGTTTCCGAGACAACATCAGAAAAAACTCGAAAGGCGAGTTCTTGGTCGCTTTACACTCAAAGAAAGGTCTGTTTGCAAAACTTGGCCTCTCTCAACCTTGGTTTAGAGATTTGGTGCTTAGACTTCCGATCAGCCCCAGCGCCTCCATTCGCTGTTCACTGGAGGAAGACCTCATGCTACAGCCATGAAGCTGAGTGAATCAGGAGAGATTTTGGAAGTACTTGAGGATAAAGAAGGAAAGAGATTGAGGTTTATAAATTATGAGTGAAGTGGAAGAGAAAGATGGTAAGCTTTGCACTGGTTCTGTTCTCGTGCCTTTTCTTGGTGTTTATGATTCGTGATTTTCTATAGGTTTGAATAATTGAATATGTATCACAACAATCAGCACGTTAATCCTCTATCTCTGTATCGTTTGTTTTTGATGTCGAATATGTATCACAACAATCAGCACGTTAATCCTCTATCTCTGTATCGTTTGTTTTTGATGTCGTGTGCATACTTTTAAGTTCTGAAAGGTGTGTTTAAAGTTTGTTATACATCTTTTTGCTTCACAAAAAATAGTATATATATATATATATATATATACTTTTCAACAAAAAATAGTATATATATATATATATATATATACTTTTCAGCTCACAAAAAAAAAACATATATATATACTTTATGTAGCCCTACGTAGCGTTAAAGTTTGTTTCTTAGACTTTAATGGTGCTTTTGGGTTCGGGACTTTGGTGTTTTGATGATAACGAGTGTGATTGTAGCCTTTGTTAATATCTTCTTTCGTTATTAATACTCAAAACTATAGTAATGAAGGTTCATGAACAAGTGAGGATCGATTGAAGAGAAGTAAAAGCTTATCAGGCGCTTCATCAACACCGGAGTAAGAGAAATATTTTTATTTGATTTGGTTCGAATTGTTGGGTTTATGATACCTATTAGTATATCTTGGGAGACCCAACTTTGTTTGGTTCCTTTTTGTATTGAAATCCAAAAAGTTGATATATAGTTAGTTATATTTTGGTTTAGTCTTGACACTTGAACTTTTACAAAAGATAAAAGTGCAAAAATCAGATTATAATCAATATTTAAAATTTACTTTTACGAAGGAAGAAGAAGAAGAGGAGGATGAGGAAGAGGATGAGGAAGAGAACGAGGGAAAGGATGAGAGAGGTGAGGAAGAAGATGAGGGAGAGGACGAGGAAATGGACGAAGAAGAGGACGAATAAGCGGACGAGGAAGAGAACGAGGAAGAGGACGAGGAAGAAGAAGAAGAAAAAGAGGATATGTAGCCTTACGTAGCGTTAAAGTTTGTTTCTTAGACTTTAATGGTGCTTTTGGGTTCGGGATTTTGGTGTTTTGATGATAACGAGTGTGATTGTAGCCTTTGTTAATATCTTCTTTCGTTATTAATACTCAAAACTATAGTAATGAAGGTTCATGAACAAGTGAGGATCGATTGAAGAGAAGTAAAAGCTTATCAGGCGCTTCATCAACACCGGAGTAAGAGAAATATTTTTATTTGATTTGGTTTGAATTGTTGGGTTTATGATACCTATTAGTATATCTAGGGAGACCCAACTTTGTTTGGTTACTTTTTGTATTGATATCCAAAAAGTTGATATATAGTTAGTTATATTTTGGTTTAGTCTTGACACTTGAACTTTTACAAAAGATAAAAGTGCAAAAATCAGATTATAATCAATATTTAAAATTTACTTTTACGAAGGAAGAAGAAGAAGAGGAGGATGAGGAAGAGGACAAGAAGAGGACGAGGAAGAGAACGAGGGAAAGGATGAGAGAGGTGAGGAAGAAGATGAGGGAGAGGACGAGGAAGTGGACGAAGAAGAGGATGAATAAGCGGACGAGGAAGAGGGTGAAAAGACGATGAGGAAGAGGGAGGGGAAGAGGAAGAGGACGAGGAAGAGGAAGAAGAGGACAAGACAGAGGAAGAGGACGAGGAAGAAGAAGAAGAAAAAGAGGACGCGGAAGAGAACGAGGAAGAGGACGAGAAAGAGGAAGAGAAAGAGAGAGAGTTAGAGGAAGCGGACGAGGATGAGGAGGAGGACGAACCCGAGGAAGATGATGAGAAAAAGGACGAGGAAATGAAAGAGTATAGAGAAAAGGATGAGGAATTGTGTTATGTATAATATATTTTTTTTTGAAGAATTTAACAAATTCAAATTTAACAAATTCATACTAAAAGTTTAATATTTATTTATATGAAATTTAAAAAAAAAAACAAAAAAAGACAAAAAAAAATTTTATAATGACATATACATGTAATAATTTGGATATTAAAGGATTCAAGGAAGAGGAAGAAGGCGAGGAAGAGGAAGAAAAATAAGACGGGGAAGAGGAAGAGGAAGAGGACGAAGAAGAGGAGGAAGAAGCAGAGGACAAGAAAGAGGAAAAGGATGAGGGAGAGGAAGAGGACAAGGTAGCAGACAAGGAAGAGTAGAGGAAGAGGGTAAGGAAGAAGACGAGAGAGAGATTGAGGAGGAAGAAGAAGAGGACGAGGAAGAAAACAAGGGAGAGAACGAGGAAGAATACAAGGAAGAAGATGAGGACGAGGATGAGTACAAGGAAAAGGACGAGGATGGTGTTATGTATAATAGCTTATCTAAATTAAAGATTAGTTTAAGAATCAGGTAATCGTATTTTAGTGATCTTGATTCTATAGTACTCTCAGCTGTATTATTTCTTCTATGTATATTTAAGAAGAATATTTCCATTGTTTGTGACTATCTCTGCATTTGAAGTATCTTGACTATTTCCATTTTTATATACGCTGTTTCAGTTTCTATTTTTTTCCAGAAAATAAAGTTGATGTAAGGATCTGTATTTTGGACAGTATACTCAAGTTTGTGAATTGAATTTGAATTTAGCAGTTTGTTGGACGTAATACTTCATTCACAGTTCTTTTCTTCAGGGACCACTCACTCGGGCGAAATCTGGTACCTGTCATTATGTAAGTGTCCATTAACACATTTATTTTCTCTTTTCCTAAATTTTTCAAATTATTGTGTCTCAATATTTTTATTTTGTATACTATACTTTATAAGTTTCAATCTGGACAAACATATATTGTTGGATGCTTTATCTCGCTCTCAATGCGTTCAGAGTAGGAAACAATGGGATTACTTTTGCTAGATTCCTTTTTCTGTGCTCTTCAATCCGCGAGGCTTCCCACACATGTTTGTTGTTTATCTCTCTGTTTTATCTTAAGGATCTCTCACGTTGTGTAGTTCTCGGATCGTGGGGTTGTTCATACTCTTCGACTAAGAGGGTCCGTACGATGGATCATGATGGTATTCTCGATCAAACAACTGATCTGCGAGCCACGTATTATTTCTTCTATGTATATTTAAGAAGAATATTTCCATTGTTTGTGACTATCTCTGCATTTGAAGTATCTTGACTATTTCCATTTTTATATACGCTGTTTCAGTTTCTATTTTTTTCCAGAAAATAAAGTTGATGTAAGGATCTGTATTTTGGACAGTATACTCAAGTTTGTGAATTGAATTTGAATTTAGCAGTTTGTTGGACGTAATACTTCATTCACAGTTCTTTTCTTCAGGGACCACTCACTCGGGCGAAATCTGGTACCTGTCATTATGTAAGTGTCCATTAACACATTTATTTTCTCTTTTCCTAAATTTTTCAAATTATTGTGTCTCAATATTTTTATTTTGTATACTATACTTTATAAGTTTCAATCTGGACAAACATATATTGTTGGATGCTTTATCTCGCTCTCAATGCGTTCAGAGTAGGAAACAATGGGATTACTTTTGCTAGATTCCTTTTTCTGTGCTCTTCAATCCGCGAGGCTTCCCACACATGTTTGTTGTTTATCTCTCTGTTTTATCTTAAGGATCTCTCACGTTGTGTAGTTCTCGGATCGTGGGGTTGTTCATACTCTTCGACTAAGAGGGTCCGTACGATGGATCATGATGGTATTCTCGATCAAACAACTGATCTGCGAGCCACACGGTCTCGATCAAACAACTGATCTGCGAGCCACACGGAGTTTGCTGATCGTAAAAGGACATATCAAACGCGAGGATCCAACATCACTGACTTTTTCATTTGTAAGTTACCTCATTTCTCTTTCTGTTTCATTGGTCTCAGATCGATTTGACTAAAGAAGAATATAAGCTTCAAGTTGGTTTAATTAAACTTGGATGATTCACAAAACACCCGTTACAAAATGAGGCCAAGCCATTTCATTTAGTTATGGTTATCAGCTTTTCATACAAATATTGGCAGACCATAATTATGATGGCAGCAGCTAATGGTGTAAGGTGTGTTTAGGTTGGTAAAAACATTCTGTTATCAACTCCTGCTGTATCAGCTGTGATTCGTGAAAAATCAGGGGCTGGTGTGAGATATCTTTCTCAAAGCTGAATGATGTGTTATCTTTGATTTTCGAATCTGTTCTCTGTGTTTGTGACTGAACCCCAGTCTTTGGTTACATGGATCAAAAGCAACAAGATCATTTATCTTAACAGCAAGTCACAAACCTGGTGTCCCTACTTATGTTTGTTCCGTCTCTATTTTGCTCTGCACCCTCGATTTATCTGCTTATTTTGTACCACACTATTGTTTCATTTCAGTATATCAGTTATCTAGATCGATAAAACTAAAAGTTGATCCCATTCTCTTATACAGGGGTTTGGAATCAAATAGAATATGGAAAATGGAGGACATGCCCCTGAATCAATTACGGATAAGATTTATGAGAACAATAACACAATCAAGAAGTACCCAATAGCGCAAGATCTACCAAATGTATCTAACCATTTTGAAAAATCCTCTTATTTAACAACATATTTTCTATCATCTTTTTTTTTGAATCATGGGATGGTCTCTACAGATTGACATTTCTGCCACTGGTGTAACCAGCTTTGAAGGACCTGATGGAAAATTTGATGTTGAAGTTTTTGATTCGGCAGATGAGTACTGATATACCGATTATTTGCCCAGTTTTTAGGTGTTTTCTGCTTTGTTTTGTTTCTTTTTCTTTTCTTTTTGTGTTTAGGTTGGTTAAAACACTCTGTTATCAACTCCTGCTTTATCAGCTGTGATTCGTGAAAAATCAGGGGCTGGTGTGAGATATCTTTCTCAAAGCTCAATGATGTGTTATCTTTGATTTTCGAATCTGTTCTCTGTGTTTGTGACTGAACCCCAGTCTTTGGTTACATGGATCAAAAGCAACAAGATCATTTATCTTAACAGCAAGTCACAATCCTGGTGTCCCTACTGATGTTTGTTCCGTCTCTATTGTGCTCTGCGCCCTCGATTTATCTGCTTATTTTGTACCACACTATTGTTTCATTTCAGTATATCAGTTATCTAGATCGATAAAACTAAAAGTTGATCCCATTCTCTTATACAGGGGTTTGGAATCAAATACAATATGGAAAATGGAGGACCTGCTCCTGAATCAATTACGGATAAGATTTATGAGAACAATAAGACAATCAAGAAGTACCCAATAGCGCAAGATCTACCAAATGTATCTAACCATTTTGAAAAATCCTCTTATTTAACAACATATTTTCTATCATCTTTTTTTTTGAATCATGGGATGGTCTCTACAGATTGACATTTCTGCCACTGGTGTAACCAGCTTTGAAGGACCTGATGGAAAATTTGATGTTGAAGATTTTGATTCGGCAGATGAGTACGTCAAATTGATGAAGTGAGTGCTCCCTCAATCACGATTCCAGAATCTGCCCTCTATATGGTTTACATGCAACTTTCATGATCTTTCTAAAAATATTTTATCTCTATTTTAAGGTCAGTCTTCAACTTTAAATCCATCCGTAAATTGCTTTCTTCTCCAAAGTTTACCTTCTGGTATGTAGCTTTCTTTAGTGCCAAAACTTTCTCATTTAAGTTTTGTGATACTTTAAAAGTTCATTTTACAAAGTAGCTTATTCATCCTTGGAACGAGTATACCAAGTACTTTTCAAGTGTCTGTTATTTCTTATTCATCCTTGGAACGAGTATACCAAGTACTTTTCAAGTGTCTGTTATTTTGTTGGTTCTTTGTAAGTCCTTCAGATTCAGTTGCCATTATTGCTGCAAATGCTATTTGAGCCATACCAAAGAAAAGGCTACGGAAAATTTTTAATAGTCTTCTGTGAGTTTTTTTTTTTCCCTTCTAACTCATGCTTTTTTTTTCTCTCATTATTAAGTGGATATGGTGATTAAATTAATGGCTCATGTTAGGTTGGAAGGTGGATCTTCTTTTCTAATTTTTGTATTTTTAGTGATTTTTTTAATGGTCAATAATTAGTCCTAAAATGTGATCAGTTTGAGAATCAAGTGGTGGCTTCAGCTTATTGTGTTTGAAGTTACTTAAGCTTCTCCTTTTTGATTTTATTTTGGCAATAGTAAAAGTTCCCAAGCCTTGTGTTATAGCTATAAGTTTTCCCGATGAAATTGGTTTGTATTGTCTGTGTATTTGCTGATTCATGAGCTTCATTTTTCTTAACATTAGACTGAGAAGGTTGTGGCTGAAAAGATAGATTTGGTGAATCCTGTGAAAAGTTTAAGTCATAAGCTTATCTCTGTCGAGGCTGAGAGCAATAAGTATGACATTTAGGCGCAAGAAGCAATTGTTGCTAACTATACTGAATCTTAATCTACAATTGTTGGTAACTTTACTGACTCTTAATCTTCATGGTCTCATGTAGCTTCCTTTTTCAATTGCATTGTGTTAACAAGCTGGAGAAGACAAACGCTGAAGTAGTATCTCTAAAAACGAAACTATAAGGAGCCTTAAATGAAGACGACAACTTTTTGTTTGTTGCGAGGAACAGGAGTGAAGGATGCATGACTCAAGAGAAGGCTGTATATTGGATGTTGTTCTCAGTTTGTCCTTTTCTAAAAGAACAGTATGGAAAGGTTTGTTTAGCTTAATTATGATTTATCAGACTGAGGTGAGTGTGAGGTGTATATGTTACTTTACAAGGTGAAGATTGTTGAGAGCAAATGGTGACATAGATAGATTAAACAAGAAGGAAACTACCAGTTTACTTGAAAGTTGATTGGGATAAATAGGTTGATGAAGAAGGTATAAAAGAATGGTTAATTAACATTATATGAATAATCTTTGGTTTATTACAAGTAGGTGGAGCAGACATGCATTTTGATTCTTTTGATTGCAATATAAGAGCCAATGATTTTGTTTGATACAAGAAAACATTTTTTTCTCAAGTATCAATGGAAACTAATGTGTGTTGTGATACGTTTTTGTGTATTTAGAGTCTTAACGTGGGAAACACGGAGGGTAGTGAGACGAAGGAAATTTTGATACGTTTTTGTGTATTTAGAGTCTTAACGTGGGAAACACGGAGGGTAGTGAGACGAAGGAAATTTTTTGGACATGGTTAGGATTTTGATTTCGGGTTTTTGAGAGAATTTTTAAGATATTTTCCAGGTACATTTGAGGGTTAGTGATGAAGATGATATAGTGATATGGAGTAGGAGAATACTGCAGAGACAGGGGAAGTGGAGAAGATTATAGAAGAAAGAAATGGAGAGAAAGAAGAAGCAAGATCAATGTGAAGAAAAATAGAGCTTATCATATGATAAATATGTGCTAATATATATACTTCTGAGTTCCTTTTTTACCTGACAGATTATGATTGATTCAGTTGATTTTTTTTCATCTTTTTCCTTTTTTTGAACATAATTTTTTGTGTTATGTATAATACAACGTTTTTAAAAAATTTAGACAAATTCATCTAAAAACTTAATAATATTTATTTATATCAAAAAATGTTTTAAATAACAGATATATTCATGACAAAATAAAAATAAAAAAATAACAGATACATATAATTTTAAATCCTCAAATATCTAACTATTGTTACATTTTTTTAAAAAAATAAAAAATATTTTTATCATGGCATTTTGTTCCTATAAGTACCTGAATTTATATATTTCTACTTATTTATATTTGAGAAAATTGTACTATATGATACTATCAAATTGTTTTTGAGAAAATTGTACTATATGATACTATCAAATTGTTACATTGAATGTTTTTCGATTAGATATTTTTGATTCTTCCACTTGCAAAACTCCATATGTCAATTACATAGAAACTCCCACACAGTTCTTAATCAATGTTCTGTTCTAAATCAATTTCGTTGATCCATAAATCTCATCTCTAAGATCACTTAACTGTAATGCTATTTTCCACGTTATAGTGTTGGGGTTTATACACTCATAGCGGTTCATGGTACATTAACCAGACAAGTTTCTTCAACTCTAAAAGCTTGTCCAGATGAATTCTTTTGGAGAAAATCTAATGTTTATCTCTGACCTGTTGAGGTAAATTAACAAGCCATATGAGATTAATGTTTGTCGTTGTACAGTTTTTGTGTTTAATTTACAATATCGAATGATGGTAGGTTCATACTCCTGGTTTGATAGACGAACAAAACGTTGAAGCGTTGAAGTTGACTTTGCAAACCCGGAGGTGGTGCTCTTCGTAAGGGATGTGTTCAGGCATGTAAACTCTAAACTCTAATATTCTTTTTCATGATGTGAATGACTCCTTAAGAATGTACACTGCAGGAGTTGTGGATGGTCTTGAGTATATACATTGTATGGTACTGATACGTCGAGATTTGAGATAGCTTAATAACTTCTCTTTTATGGTCGGTCTTGAGTATATACATTGTATGGTACTGATACGTCGAGATTTGAGATAGCTTAATAACTTCTCTTTTATGGTCTCAACAATAGCTGTGGTAAGTGCTTTTTTCCCTGAAATGGTAAAATTTAGCAACATCGTTTCTGGTAAAAATCCGTGAATACATACTTTAGAGTAAAACGCAGCAAAACAACTTCCGTGTACGGGCTTGAGTATTAGAAAAAGGTCTTGAGTATATACATTGTATGGTACTGATACGTCGAGATTTGAGATAGCTTAATAACTTCTCTTTTATGGTCTCAACAATAGCTGTGGTAAGTGCTTTTTTCTCTGAAATGGTAAAATTTAGCAACATCGTTTCTGGTAAAATTTAGCTGTGAGATTCTATCAGGATACCGATCCAAGTAGAAGACCAGATGTTGGCTCAGAAGATCATGCAGCTTTTAATAAACATCCTTTCTTTATGGGAGTTGATTGGAAACATCTAAGGTCCGAGTCTCCTCCAAAACTAGCTCCAGATTCTCTGGTATACCTCATACACTTTTGGAATTATGATTATTTTTATCATTATCAATGTCTTGGAGATAACCACCAGCGTTAAATAAAGTATCACAGAACAGGAAAACGGTGAAAGTAATAAAAACATCAAAATAATCAAAGATTTCAGTGGAAAACGCGAATCACAAACCTATAAGGGAAACGAATCCACGAAAAGCACGATGGAGAAGTAGCAAACAGCATACCTGCAAAGAAAAACAAATCCAGGTAATGTATTGAAAAAAAAAACAAAACCCAAATCATAGAGTTTGATAACATCTGTGACAGAGCAAAACAAATCTTTTCAATAAAGGAAACTTCTCCTCCTCGATGCGAGTTTCTCTCTCCCACCATAAGAGTTTCAATCCCTCCATTTAAAAATATTTTTTCAATATAATCTTCCATTACAAATAGAAAATTTTGAAGTTAGAGAGTAAGAAAACGAGGAAGAGGACGAGGAAGTGAACGGGAAGAGGACGAGGACGAGGAAGTGGACGACAAAGAGGACAAGAAAGAGGTGGGGAAAGGGAAGAGGACAAAGACAAGGACGAGGAAGAGGACATGGAGTTGTGTTATGTATAAAATAATATTTTTGAAAAATTTAAACTAATTCATTTTAGAAACTTAATATTTATTTATATAAAAAATATTTTTTATATGACCAAAAAAATATAAAAGATTACAAATTATTTTAAATCCACATAATCCTAACAAACAATATAAAATACATATATATATGTTGACAAAAAAAATACATATATATATATATATACTTATAATGGAATTTACATATAATAATTTGGGTATTAAAGGGTTCAAGGAAAAGGACGAGTAAGAGAAGGAAGAAGAAGAAAAGGACGAGGAAGAAGAAGACAAAAGAGGAAGAAGATGCAGACGATACGACGAGGAAGATGACAAGGAGGAGGACGAGGAAGAGGGCGAAGAAGAGGAAGGGGACAAGGAAAGGGAAGAAGATGACGAGGAAGAGGAGGATGAAGAAGAGGACGAGAAAGAGAACAAGGAAGGGGGAGAAGACGATGAACAAGGATGAAGAAAAGGACAAGTAAGTGGACGAGGAAGAGGACGAGAAATTGTGTTGTGTATGATAAATCACCTGCAAATTACATGGATATCTACATTT